>JAGKTI010034123.1:0-11524 GCA_018397915.1 Birgus latro | reverse complement strand
GGACCCATGATCTATGCCGGCGGAACCCCAGTCAAGCCTCCCCCCAAAGTCCGCCACTAGGTAGCGGGGGCAAAGTTTTCTGGCCTCATGCCCTTGCTGGCGTCAACCCCTGTAACGTAGTGGGGTACGTTGTGTGATATGTAAAGCGCATGTGGTGTAGTGCATAGGATAGTTAGAGGAAATGTTTGGGAGAGTATGCTGGTCTACTCTCCATGTTACTGTCACACTGAAAAGGTCAGCAAAGGAGGATGATTAGGTAGCTAGTGAAAGGAGCTCCAGCTCTCCCTATCACCAGCATTCCATACCCCTCGGGAGTACTACCCTGTTTGGCCCGTGCTACAGCCTCCTCCTACAAGTTAGTTGTTTTTACAGGGTGGGGCACTAACCCGCCACCAACCCTTTTAGTCGCCTCTTACGACAAGCAGGGATACTGGGGGAAAATTCTTGAAAAACCCCCTACCCCCATCATTCAGTAACTAACCCCACTCCTATATCTCCTGAGGCTTTCAGTATTTCAGTAGTCAACCCAGACACACCTGCTGCCTTCCCCAGCTGCATCCTGCCTATTGCCCTGCTTACAGTAGCAGCGTCAGTCAAAGGTCAAGGGCCAAACACTGGATTCACTGACTTCAAACCTTCCCAGTTCCAGTCAAACTCCTCATTCAGCAACTGGTTATAATGCTGTCTCCAGGCATCTTTAACCACCAAATGCTGGGCTATTTTTAATGCAGTCATCATCTCATTATGAGTAACTTCCCTGATATTTCTTGTTTTCAGACCATATTATCTCAGAAAGTATAACACATAGGGAAACATATTAAAGACCATATTACTCATCAACTCTTTGTATTGTGAATGAAAGTCTCCCCAGGTCTGTAGGTCATTGCATTGATGAGTAATGACTTGAGGAAGAGAACTAATTTTCGGCGGGAGAGCAGGACATGTTCGTGCATCTGCTCGTGGCGCCAACTATGGCTTTGCTCTCAGAGTGATAATTTCTCTCACTGCTAGATAAACTATACACTGTTGCATCCAAGGCATGCCTTATGGCAATATCGCTGAGCCCTTTTCTAGTATCCTTGGAAAGAGACCTGGAAGGGGTGGATGTTGCAATTAGCTGCAGGCGGCATGGACGGAATCAGACCAATAAGAACTTGAAGACATTGTTGTACACCTGGCAAAAGCACAGAACAGACTGACTCTTACCTGTCTACTATGGAGGGGCTCCCTTCCTACCCTTTGGTACCGGGATGAAATGGTGGCAGGTTCAAATGGTGACGAGGACACTTGCATGTATACATGCTACTTAGCGGCCATGTAGCACCCTGATTGTGACTTGAATAAACGTTATCAGTCGGATAGGTGTTAATATCCTCACTGTTTGCCACTACCTTTCCTCCATCGTTCTTCACACACACTGCTCGTCTATGATAACCCTGTTTTCCCTCTTCATCTGATTTGCCACCTTAAGTATCATATTCATCCTTTCAGTGCTGTTTAAGTTATCCAGTAAAAGTCTCTGAGACTTAGATTTTGCCATGTATTCCTCTTTTTTTAGCCCAACGCTTGGTAGCCACATACTCCTCTGTTACCACCCCTTTTCCGTTCCCAGAAAATAATTCTTTTCTCCTTAACTGCAGCTTCAACAGCCTCATCCCACCACCGTGTTACTCTATGTTTTGGGGGTTGCCTTGTCCATCCACACGGTGAATCATTACCAGGAGATTGTTCTTGAGAGCTCTGTACTGTTCATTAACACATCTGTTAACAGCCCCCTGTTCAGTCATCACTATATCTTGCTATAAAAGGCATTCCTTACTGCTTGGCTTTTCAACTTCCAGATTTTCCTCCTAGGTGCATAGGTCCTTTTCTTCACCTCCTTCTTAACCACTTAACCGCGGGCCGTCACTTTCGTGATGCTCGGTGGCGATGGCTCGAGCCGTGGGCCGTCAGTTCGGTGCCTCTGTTTTCTTTTTAAGTAGCCGGGGCTTTCAAGAAATAAATATATATGAAAAACTGTAGGAGAATCCTGAGTGCTATTTATATCACTCAGGCTAGTTTGGGCCAATATTTTTAAAAAATAAGTCAGAGCACGAATTACCACCGGCTGGAAGTGCCAGGACCGCCTCACACAATCCCGTGGTTTAGGGGTTAAGCACCATGACACATACGTGTTGCTGCACATACACATTTTGCTCCCTGTAACTTTTAACATCCCTCACCAACCTCCTATCAGCCCTCCTGACCAGGAAATAGGCTATTATTGTACCCAGACTTGTATGCAGTCAACCTGTTGTCTCTCTTCCAAAAATGTGTGCACACAGTCATGTTCTTTTCTCCCCAACCTTGAGTATCCTTTCCCCTTTCACATTCTTTGTACCATATGTGCATCCCTCATGCTTTTTTTGTTTAATAGACAGAATATTAGCAGAGGAAGAAAAAACAAATAAAAAAATATTCTGTTCATCAGATTACAGGTGTCTTTTATTCATAAATATTCTGTAACAGTTGGACTTGAACAGCTGTAGGTTGAATTTTGGGGGGAAACTATTCTGGGGAAGCAAGTCCCAAAGAGGTGCAGTTTGGGGAATAAACAAATTCTGATAGGCAGAAGTTCTGCAGTATGATGGTCCAGTCATAAGTGTACCAGATGCCCATGTAGCACATAGGAAGGCATGGAGAGGTGGCACAATGGATGCAACTTTGTTTAAGCATTTGCCATAAAAGTATCTGTAAAACAAGAACAATCTGAGACTGCAAACCTCCGTCAAGGTGGAGTGTATGGTAGATCTTATGGAGATGTTATCTTGTAATTTTTGTGCAAGCATTGTAGGCTTCATTTTTCAAGTTAGAAACAAAAATGTAGAAATTGTCACTATCTTGCAATGGTAGAGAATCTTTTAAAAAATTCCTGGATCCAGATGATGATTCAGAACGCCACCAAAATCTAACGGATTGTTCCATGGGCCAAAAAATTTCAGCAAAGTCCACTCATAACGTTTAGAGTAATCCTGTTAACAGACAGACAAACCAGCACCTGCAAAAACATAACCTCCTTGACAGAGGTAATAATGCAAGGGGGCATCATTCCATCTTACTTGTAGGGGAGGTAGCTCATATGTAATTGCAGGGTTATTAACCCCTAAAGTTCGTTCATCATCGATCGATGTGTTCTAGACAAGGTACATTCAGTCCGATCCACATCAGCTTAGTAGAAGCTACAAAAAACTGGGGAGAGATTGCCATGCCTCTTTGACGATTTAAATGGAAGCTAGCAAATGGGAATATCTGGTGGTGTCTGGCATGATTGGTTCCCCTAGATGTGGTGGGAGGGGTCCCCATCCCTTTGGGAGATGTAAGTAGAATTGGTTTTTGTTCAGTTATTTCATTTATTTATAATATCACAATGTTTTTTCTTCATTTATACATTTCAGTATATGTATAAATATTATAAATATTTGTCTTATTGAATGATTTACTTAAGCAGTGAATCAGTATATTTCATCTTGCATGCAAAAGTAATTTTTTTTTCCCCATTTGTTATGCACACTCATACAGCTTGATCACACCCGGGCTTATGTTCCATATTGATTTGGGTGATTTTCATAAGGTTATGTGGCAAAAAATAGGTCTAGGCCAAACTTTCCTAGTTTCGTTCAGATGCGATTGGTAACTATTATGATATTTGATGGTTGATTGTGCGGCAACCATTAGGTCCTGTGGGACTGAGATTGGCATTTTCAGGTATGTAAATTCAAACTCATCATATTGCTTAGAGATAATTTTACCTTGGTGAAAGTTGAAAAATCGATGCCTTTTTGCGGCTGGGGTGACAGTCGAGCCTGGAGATTTGCAGACTAGGGGTTAATAATTCATATCCATGAGCTGCTTCACCCATATGACCTTTTAAGTCCCCTTCCAAAACTAGTCTCATCATCCTCCATACCATATACTACGCATATCAAGTTGTCCCAGAACCAATCTTTTTCTACATCATGCAAGCCAGCCTGTGGAGCATATGCTGATATAAATGAAATTTTCAGCCTACTGAACAAAACTTTCACTACTATAATCTTTTCATTCACCCTCATTACATTCATGGCATATACCACCCACTTTTCTGTGACCAGCACACCCACACCACCATATCTATCTGCACTTCCCTGCCAGAATAACTTATACAGTATCTACAATCCCTCCCAGCAATCATTCTGGTTGGTCCACCCTTATACCTAACCTTCTGTACACACCAACATCGATGTACCATTTACTCATGGCCTCAGCTGCTTCCCCTGCTCAACCCTTCAAACTACACACATTCCAAGCTGCCACTCTGATACCCTATGGTGATTTAGCTTCCTCAGGCTTGCTCTTTTTCTCATTGCTTTTTGTCATTAGGTAAAATTAAATAAAGGGGAGAGACAGACCACAGGCCCTACCTACCCGCACAGTCCCAAGTCCAGGCCTGGGACCTGGAATGAGGTCTGGTGGGGCTAGGTTTACAGTGGAAGAGTTGAGAGCAAGCTTGGTACTGGAGTGTATTGGTGTTGTGATGGGGAAGGGTAGATTTAGAGGGTTTGGGCATGTGGAGAGGTTGGGGGATGACGTTTGGGTGCAGAATGTGAGAGGTGTGAAAATTGGGGGTAGGGTTGCGAGAGGCAAACTGAATAAGACCTTGGATGAGGTCAGAAGAATGTGACCTCAAGGATAAGGGACTGAATAGGGAGGCTGCCAGAGATCAAGCTGCATGGAGAGCTGCATGCAAGCATGTTAGAGCCATTATAAACTAAACAAAATGAAAGAGTGTATGCTGCCAGCATTTGTGTAGCAGTCCACTCGACCTGATGTTTGGACACAGACTCTTATCAACGACAGTGTGCAGTGTTGCCAAACAGAAATCTCGAGAAGCGCTAAACTGAACTTAAAGAAGTGCTAAGCTAGGTGGACAATTCAGATTTTCAAGCTAAACTGGATTTCAAAAGGTGCAAGATACAGAGTAAAATCAAAGATGTCCATCTATCTAGCTATCTGTTGCCTAATGCCACAATCCTGTAAGGGGTAGCCATTTGACTTTAAGTTATTTGTTTTGCGGAAAGGGGCACTAACCCTCCACCAACCCACTTGTTGACACGTAGGGAGCACGTATGGTTTGGTTATATGGTTACCACCCAGCGTTGTAAATGGTTTCTTAGCTTATAGGAAACCATTTGGGTTGTCACTCAATGTAAAGCCACCTGTAAAGGAAAGAAAAGCAATAAGAAGTGACAGGAAAGATGGGAGAAATGGGAAGAGAGGAGGGCAGGCACAGAAAAACAATGATAGATGCTAAGGAAGAAGTAGGCAGCACTACATCAAGTAAGTGGATAATGGTCGCCACCACCTACCACTAAAATCAAAGATGCAATTGTGCTAAATTTATATGAAAAGCACCAGATCTAGCACCAAATTGGCAACACTGGCAATGTATGCATGACTGGTCCTGCTCCCTAAAACCTCCACACCTCACTGCTTCCTGGACACACACACACCACTCATCACATATTTTCAAAGCAGTTAGACAATAAGTTCCATTAATTTACTGATCTAATATTTTTATGAATGAAATATATTTCATTTTTTATAGGAGCAAATTGTTGACAAGTGAGACTTAAGTGAGATGTTGTTAGGATGGACTCGTGAAGGCTGACAATGAGGGAAGTGTGTTTGGTGGCTGAAGCATTGTGGCTGACAAGCAAGCTGAGAAATGATGTGGTACTGTATTTGAATTTTTAACCCATGCCCGCACTTTGAAATTAATTACTAAAATACCAAATTTTTGTCTATCTATCTGTCTGTTGCCAGACGCCTTAATCCCGTAAGGGGTGGCCACAAACAAATCGCCTCCATATCGCCCTGACCCCTGCCATTTCACTGCCCTGCTTCCAGCTCACACCCCCCTCTCTCATATACCTCTCCACTCCATCCCTCCATCTCATCTTTGGCCCTCCCCTTCCCCCCCTCCACCTCATTATGTACACTCTCCTTGTCAGTCTCTCGTTCTCCATCTTCTCCAAATGGCCAAACCACCTTAATTTGTTTCTCCTAACGCTTCCTATCACGTCCACATCCACACCACAACGCTCCTTCACTTCCTCATTTGGCAGTCCGTCTCTCCATTTGACCCCACATGCTCCTCTCAGATAACCACATTCCACTGCTCTCACTTTTGACTTGTGTCCCTCATGGTCCACGCTTCACTTCCATACTTTAGGGTTGGTATCACAATACTGTCATGCAGTAACTTTTTCACTTCCATGCTCACGTCCCCATTTCTTATCACTGCTTTCAAAGAACCAGCAACCTTTCTTCCTTGTTGTATGCTTTCAAGCACCTCTCCCTCTAAACTTCCATCCCTACTCATCACACTACCCAGGTACTTAAACGCTCATACATTTTCCATTTCCCCCTCATCCAACCTCACTGTACATTCAGTGGCTTCATATCTCTCTGCACCATAATTTTACTTATCCCTATATTCACCATTAGATTCTGTTTCTTACACACACTCCCAAACTCATTCCTCAAGCCTTGCAGCTCCCCTTCATCTTCACTTAACAACACAGTATCATCTGAAGATAACAGTACAGGGAGTTTCCACGCACTGCCCTCTCTCATTGGAGCCACTTCAACATCCACTGTCCTATCCTGTATCTCATTTCTAACCCCATCCATATACAGATTGAACAACCATGGAGACATGGCACATCCCTGTTTTAATCCAACCTTCAAATTGAAAAATTCACTCATTTCACCATCCACACGTCCTGCAGTCTTAGCACAATCATACATACTCTTCACGGCATTCAATAACTTCCCATTTACTCCATATAGTCTTAATACTTTCCACAAATGCTGTCTATCCACCCTGTCATATGCTTTCTCCAAATCCATGAAGGCTGCATACTGCTTCTTTCCCTTCTTTAGAAACTTTCCACTAAAGACCTAAGAATAAATATCTGATTTACACAACCTCTTCCCTTCCTAAAACCTCCCTATTCATCTCCAGCTAATTCCTCCTCTGTTATTTTCCTAACACTGTCAGTAAGTATCCTACCATACACTTTTCTTACTACACTAAAGAGACAAATGCCCTTATAATTACCACACACTTCTTTTTCCCCTTTTCCTTTATGCAGGGGAATAATTATTCCTGACTTCCAGTCCTCCAGGACTTTACCTTCCTCCCAGGCCAATTGCACATCTTCCAAATCCATTTTACTACTATCTCTCCTCCATGCTTCAGCATTTCACTACACACTTCATCAATTCCTGGGGCTTTCCCAATTTTGACTTTCTTCATTGCTTCCACCACTTCCATCCTGGTGATTTTTTCCTCTCTTCTTACATCCCTCCTTCTCCCAGCCATTCCCCGGCCACTTATTCTCTCATTACTTTCATTCTCTATGTTCAACAATTCCTTAAAGTGTTCTCTCCATCTGCTCACTTGTTCTCTCTTCCCCACCAGTAATCTGCTATTTTTATCTTTCACTCCCCTATCAGCTTCTTTCCACCCTGTCTAACTCTCTGTACCTCATTCCATAACATTTTCTTACATTCCCTCCACTTTACACTCAAATTCTTCCAAATTCCTTATCCATTCTCTTCATTCTCTCTCTCACTAATCTGTTCACCTCTATCTTCCTCTCTACATGTAACTGTCTCTTCTGTCACTCAACTTCCTCCACACCTCTGTTTCTTATCCACTCATTACATGCTTTCTTCTTTTGTGCCACAGCCTGTTTCACCTCTTCATTTCACCATGCTCTTCCTTGCACCCCCTTTCGTCTTCTGTTTACCCCACACACCACCTCACATGCTGCACAGATTTCTTCTGTGAATACCGTGCACACACCTTCTACAGTACGTCCCCCACCTGCTCCAAATCACACTTACCCAATTGCTCCTCCACTTCTCTCTTCCGCCTTTTTTCCAAATTTTTGTGTAGTGTTTTAAATCATGTACTGTATAGCCAAAATCGCTGGTTAGATTCACATAAACAGCGACATGACTATAAGAAATAAATATTAATAGTAATAGAAACCCAATAAAATGACCCCATTTGTGGGTCAGATTAACTGTTTTTAGCACATAATTAATTTTTGACTTTTTTTTTTTTTTTTTAATGCAAGGAAGAAGGAACCAAAGGCCATAGGCCTGCATACTGTTCCTTCCAAGAAAAAGCAAAAACAATACAAAAGAGAGCCAAATTCAAGATCCGTTCATTTCGAAATTCCTGGACACACTGCATTTGAAAGACTGGAGATCATAGGAAGTACAAAATACAGACAGAAGAAGACAGTTCCAGAGTTGACCAGTTGCATAAATGAAGGACTGGGAGTAACGGTTAACTCTTGCATTAGAGAGTTGCACAGAAAAGGGATGAGAGTTTGTTGCTAGACGGGTACTACGTGCCCGTCATAGAGGTGGAGTGATGCAAGCAGACAGTTCAGAGGAACAGTGACCGTTGAAGTAGCGATAGAAGAGAGTTAAAGATGCAACAGTGCGGCGAAGAGGCAAAGGTTGATGAGACGAAAAGCCTTTGACTCCACCCTATTGAGAAGAGCTGCATGTGGGGAACCTCCCCACACATGAGAGTTGTACTCCATACACGGGTGAATAAAACCCATGTACAAGGTCAACAACTGTGCAGGGGTAAAGAAGGTTCGGAATCAGCTTAGCACACCTAATCTCTTGGAAGCAGATTTCACAAGAGATGTAATATGTTCTTTCCAAGACAAATCCCGAGAGAATGAAACCCCAAGCATGTTCAAGGATGATGCAGGACATAACTGTTCATTATTAAACATTAGTGTGCTGATAAGTGTAAGAACTGAGTTTTTGATGCATTAAAAATAACAAGATTAATTTTACCCCAATCAGAGATACAAGTCAAGTCAGACATTAGGTGTGCCATAGCCTCATCCTTTTTTTGTTGAAGTAACTGCTGAGATGGACGTTGTGGAAACCGAATGGAAAGGTGAAGGGTGGAATCATCAGCATATGAGTGGATAGGGTTAGATGTACAGCTTAGAAGGTCATTGATGAATAAAAGGAAGAGAGTTGGTGATAGGACAGAGCCCTGAGGTACATCACAGTTGATAGGTCTAGGAGAAGAACGATGGCCGTCTACAACAGCGGCTATAGAACGACCAGAAATGAAGCTAGAGATGAAGGCACAGATAGAAGGATAGAAACCGTAGGAGGGCAGTTGGGAAATTAAAGATTTATGCCAGACTCGATCGAAAGCTTTTGAGATGTCAGTTGCAATGGCAAAGCTTTCGCCAAAGTCCCGAAAGGAGGATGACCAGGAGTCTGAAAGGTAGGTGAGAAGATCGCCAGTAGAGCGTCTCTGACGGAACCCATACTGACAATCAGAAAGAAGGCTGTGACAGGAAAGATGCTTTAAGATTTTTCTGTTAAGAATTGACTCGAAAACTTTTGAGACACAGGATGTTAAAGCATTTGGACAATAGTTAGAGGGTTGGAAATGGTCACCCTTCTTTGGGACTGGCTGCATGAGTGCACACTTCCAGCAAGAAGGAAAGGTACGAATTGATAGACAAAGGCGAAAGAGTTTACCTAGGCAGGGTGTAAGCACAGAAACAGTTTTTGAGGACAACAGGAGGGACTCCATCAGGCCCATATGCCTTGTTAGTATTGAGGCCAGTGATGGCAGAAAATACATCAGCTGAAGAAATTTTAATGTCAGTCAAGAGGAAGTCAGAGGGGGGAAGTGATGGAGGAATAGCACCGGAATCGTCTAAGGTGGAATTGGAGGAGAAAGTCTGAGCGAAGAGATCTGCTTTATCAGTAGAAGAAATAGCTACAGAGCCATCAGAGTAGAAAAGAGGAGGGAAGGATGATGAGGTAAAGTTGTTAGAAAGGTTTTTGGCAAGGTGTCAGAAGGAGCGAGAAGAATTCGAGTTGGAGAGTTGAGAACATTTAGTACGGATGAAATTATTTTTAGCAGAGTGAAGAACAGACTTAGCACGATTCCGGGCAGAAATATATAAAAGGTGTGATTCAGGGGTGTGTTGGCTCCGGTACCTCTTATAGGCCCTCTCCTTGTTGTGGACAGCATTAGAACATGCGTGATTAAACCAAGGCTTTCTTGCATTAGTCAGAGGATATGAGAAAGGAATATATGCTTCCATGCCCGAGAGAATAACCTCCGTAATGCGCAGGGCACGCTCAGATGGCTCCCGGCCATGGAAGCAATAATCATTCCATGGAAAATCAAAGAAATACTGCCTGAGGGCCTCCCAATCTGCAGCTCCAAAGTGCCACAGGCAGCATTTCTTTGGAGGGTCCACAGGCCGTACTGGAGCGATAGGACAGGTTAAAGTGGCGGTCATTAACAGCAGTCTGAACTATAGCTCAGATAGGAATGTGAGTCAGGGCCACATCCACATGCTTAGATAGGGTGGGTTCAAGACCAACATTCTTCTTGGATATTTTCTCTTGTTATCAGTGATACTTGAATGTTTTCTAAAGTCCTTATCTATCCATCCATCCATCATCCAAACCAGAGTTACCCCATCAGGAGTACAGGGGCAGTTATACTTCTCAGTGATACATTACTACTTGAATTTCATGGTTTTGTGGACAGAAGTAAGAAAAGGCCACTGATTTTTGCATGGTGGGCTTCACAATGATTTTTTGCTAGTTTCATTGCTGAGTTACTACATTGATTTCCAGCATTGGTCATTGTAATGGTTAACAGCATGTATAGGAGCCTCGTAATGTTGTCAGCCGTAGCTTTCATAACCATTATTAGTTTCCAAAGGAAGGAGCACAAAGGCCACCTGTTTTGATGTGACAAGATGCATTATAGGGAGCCTGCATTCTCACCAGTTAAGGAAACTCCCTAACACATCTTCCAAAGTGATTTATTTTGCTTGTTACACGTTGCCATCATCTGTGTTACTCAAATCTTTCCATTATCACTATACTCTGCATGAAAACATACAAAAGAGTATTAGCAAACTGTATCCAAAAATAAATAACTGAGGAAGAAGTATTATGGAGCCTGCTTACCTGACAAGAATACTAGCTAAGATCTCATACCTCTGAGTAGCCTCACCTGAACATTTGGTTATCAGATCATCACTACCGTTATGCAGACTTAACTGATGCTTTCTCCAGGCAGACCAGGGTTAAGAAGCACCACCAACAACTGTTGCTTCCGCTTTTTCCCTCATCAGAATCTGAAATTATTTTATTAAACAACTCATGTTAATGCATTAAGCTGCAGACCATTAATCTTGTAGTCTAACCTAGTCATAAGCCATTTATTTTGTAGACTTATTTTAAACTATGACATCTTTTTATGATTTGTCAGGATTAGGAAGCTTGTAATCTACCATTTTGGTAGAATACTAGTGGAGAAGGGAGAAAAAGTAAACATATGGAGAGAACACTTTGATGAACTGTTGAACATAGAGAATGAAAGTAATGCAAGGATAAGTGGCTGGGGAATGGCAGG
>JAGKTI010034122.1:0-11525 GCA_018397915.1 Birgus latro | reverse complement strand
TGTTATATAAGTTAGTATAGGTTAGTATAAGTGTAGTATAAGTTAGTATTAGTGTTATGTAAGTGTATCCTTGAAGCCCTAAATGTTTTATATCCACTATGTAGGGGTTAATCATCAAATTCCACATTCAGGCATGATCTCTGTTAATATTCATAGTGGAAGTGATACTCCATTAACAGACGAACTGTATAAGGTGATTATGTAAATTAATGTCTTCGTGCTTGGAACCGTCAATTCCCACGGTGTATATAGAATCGTAAATTTTAGCAAGAGATTAATAATCGTGAAAATTTGTCTTCATATTTTGAATTCGAAATTTGTTAGTCAGAGTTGGTGATATCACCTTTCTGTACTATGTAGTAGTGAATTAAAGATTAGTTAAATCCTAGTTGCTGATAATAGACATTTGTAACTGCGAAATTTGCATTACACTCGCGTTTAGTCACGTATGCCTGACACATGGATACAGTTAGTTTCAAATGCTCATTTGTTTATGGTTCGGTGTAACTGTAAATCCTGTGAGCTTATTACAAAATTTTAAGTATCGTAAGTCAATCCATCCATGTGGGTCGAGTGTGAACACATTTTTATATTCCTTGTTAATAGGTGTAAACTGAAATGTTGCAGAAAGATCAGTCGAAGTCATAGTCAATTCCCAGTGTTAGAACACACCGAGCTTATATAAACCATACAAGTGCCTGGGACCGGCGACACACACCACAAAGCCAGCAGAAGACAGGGTGTGTGTGCTGGGCATTCCCCAGGCCCTGTCTTCCCCCTTTCTATTATTTTAATCAGCCAACACCCCACTGACCGGGCTAATGTATGGCCCGGCCTTCACTATAGGTGGAGGAAATATTTAAACTAACTAACTAACTGGGACCGGCATAACGCCATCTCATTTCATCGATAAAGGTCAGTAACTCTAAAATCCATATATCCCCCCCTTTCTTTCCTTACTTGTGTGAAGTAAATTCTCTTATACATCAGTATTAGTAATATTCCCCCTTGCTTCTTTTGAACTGACTAGATAACGCCATCTCATTTCATCGATACAGATTGTGGCTGATCAAAACATCGTTAGAAAATAACGAATGGATGAAGCCAACTGGCTCGCAATCTTTTCGCCTGTTTCCTGCTAATTCGAATGCGGAATTGGCTGGTCCATTAAGATATTCTATTCTTTTTGTGTGATGAGTTTAGCTTGATAGAGTTTTGTATTCACATGTATTTGTTTTCCTTAAGAGTATTAATTATTCATCCACTTTAATTACTGAGCCTACTAGTGGTGTCAGTTTATAAATAACCTTTGAGTTAATGTGTATATTCCAAACTTGGGAGAATATTTTTGTGGAGAAAATATCTCGGTGACTTTGCCTGATGAGTCCGTTTGAGACCGTAAGATTGCTAGATTCACATGGGATAGTACTACTTTGAATATTAGGTTAAGAGGTGGGATTCATGATCCCGGAAGGGATAAAAACTTCGTGTATCAGTGCCAATGAGGAGTGTTGGTTCAGTGGTGAAGATTATATATTAGTGTGTGAAAATATAATATTGAGTATATACCCAACTGTGAAGAACACTATATATATTAGTGTGATAATATAATCCCGAGAATTTATTCAGCTGCGGTGATTTATACTCTTGAAATTATTGATCAGTATTATTTTTAGTCTGCCCTGTGATAATCTCAGTGCGTAGAAAAGTTTATCTTTTAGTTTATAGTAATTCATAGTTTGTAAAGTAATCTATGTTTAATTTGATCTAATTATCTTGTTTCTTTTATTTGTATGTTTAGAATTAGTAAATATTAGGTTAAGTTTTCATTGAGTTTACGTCTTATTATTCCCTAAGGAGTTTTAGTCGTGAGGTTGAGTGGCCCGCAAGGTGTGCTAATATCTTACTACTCACTCGCCCTTTGAAGTACACGCTACCCTAGTTCTTATTCGGAAGGCCCCAGAAGTCTTCATCCTTCTTTCCTGGTGGAATAATTTCCCAGCATACACTGGGTGGTGGCAGCCTACTCTTTAAAACTAATTCTTACAGTGAGTAAAAAAAAATACGAGTATGACACTGGAGTCATTAGCAGTATGATATATTATCTCGCATCATTTCATAAGAGCCAAAATTTTGACCTCCACTGGTGACAGCATTGGTGGTCACTTATTTCTCATTAATTAACAGAGAGTTAAAATTCGGACTTCTATACTGGTGGCAGCGGTGAGATAAGATATTATTGTGAGAATAAGATATCGTGGTGGAATCAGATCGTGTTGTCACAGTGAATGAATGAATCGAGATAGAATTCCTCAGTAGCAGAACACTAGAGGCCCACTTATTCTCGCAATATTGCTGGAATTAATGATCCTTAAAACTCCTGGAGGGCAGGCAAAATTGTTCATCACCGATACTAGAGTGAATATTGACCGTTGTGTTCTCATAGTTACTGGTAGACAAGCAGAAATACTTTGTATTTGAAAATGATCATCTTTCATAAGCAAGTATATAAAAATTATACCGAACTTCCTTTCCCCTATCTCATCGGGAACATGCAGTATGTTTAAAGTGTCTTTAGTAGGTCACAGTCAATTCCTCAGTCATTGAATATTTCTCCGGATGTGGAGTTGAGAGTATATCGGGCCCCTGGAGCCAAGGCGAGAACATTTTTCTCAGATGACCGGATGAACGGGGTATTAGAATGGAAACATGATTTATGCATACTCTGGTTAGGAAGCAATGACATAAATTGGCATATGACTCCAGGTCAGGTAGCTCATCATATTAAACAGATTGTAGGTGCCATAGAGAGTAGTTGTGAGGCAGTAGTCTGTATCTGTCTAGTGGAACCCCGGACTTACCCAGGACACACTCCAATCTCTACTGAGGGTTATCGAATGTTTCAGAATGCCATCAATCAAAAAATAAAACATACGACAAATAACAAGGTGGTCCAGTTCAATACAGCATATTATGCGGGAATGCTGGCAGATGCAGTTTACTTGTCAGATGAGGCAAAAAGAAAGTAAAAGATAAACTGTTGGCAGTGATAAGGGGACATTTGGCCCAGTAGGTTGTGAAGCCTGTAGAAGTAAAAGTAATTCTCTTTTCTAACACCATGAGTTGGTGAGATAACGTAGAAATCCAGGTTAAGGAGGAGGAACTCTCTCCTAGACTAACCCAGTTAGCAAACGAACTCAACAGACTTGAATCACAGCAGTTCCCCATGAATTCAGCCTATCCTGAATCCCCCGATTGACCTCTAACAAGGAAAGGAAAAGGGAACCTCTCAAAGCCTCGTGATATTCCAACTCTGGAACTCTGCCAATTACAGGAATTACAGGGCATCAATGCCGCAGCTCACATGGAAATGTTTCTTGAAGTGGTAGAACAGTGTGACCAGGATGATGTAATGTGCATACAGATAGCAAAGAGTCGAGTAAGCCAGGAACTTGCCATTTTCATTCACAACAACCAGACCAGAAATCGAGTAACCTCATGGTCAGCAATCAAGGTGTTCCTTCAAGCAGAGTTTGCTATTGAAGTTAGCATTGACCGGGCTTGGCAAGAATTGGATTCGGCATGTTATGATTGGGTAGAATCACCCCAGGCCTTTACGCACCAGTTTCATCTGCCAACACGCGGCCATAGAACATAAATTCCCTAGTGAGAAATTCTCTAACCATGACAGGACTAACAAACGGAAACTGTGGTATGGATTACCTCTTCCATCACGGGTAAAACTCGAGGGATTCCTAAATGATGAATATCCACTGAGAAAATTCATTGATAGAATTGAATATGAACGCCAACTGTTGGTAGTGAGCCAGTCCTCTCGCATCAATGTGGTGCCTTCCGAGAGAAGTGCCAAGGAAAGGGAGGTAGAAAAACGGCTATCACCATCCACCTTGTTGAGCCAGAGTTATTACTTGAGTCCATATGGACCGAGAGACGAAATAAAAGAATTAAAGCATTGGATCCACAAGCTGAAATCTAACCTAGCACAAGTGAATAAGAGACGGCCTAGTACTCCCAAAACATATAGTGATAAATGCTGTGCTCACTATCTCACATCATCACACATAACCTCCGAGACTGTAGGCGGAAACCCCCTCCTGGACATTGTTTTGATTGTCGCAGACCTGGATGTCTGAGTGGAGAATGCGGGTGCCCTGGACGTAGTAACAAACCCCCCACTCGAAATGACTCTCCAAAAGGATCTCATGAACCATCTCAACAATTATGACTAGCCGGCAGCCAAACATCCCCCACCATCAGTGTAATAATAAATGGGAGAATAATAGAAGCTAACGTCGACACCGGGAGTAGCTACACTTTAATTAAGGGGTCCGCAATCAAACAGATTGGGGGAGAAATAAACACACGTCGAAACCCGCCGCACTTACATGGAGTCACAGGTGCACCTCTGAGAGTATTAGGAATGCTGCGAGCTGAAATAGCGGTCGGTAACAAGAAGACACATAAACAATGGTTCCCAGTAGTGTCAAATTCTTATGTCACTACTGACATACTCCTGGGATGTGACGTGTTGGGCCAAGCTCCGCTCATGTGGGATGGAGCAAAGAGAGTTATGATCTGGAGAGGTGCCCCTTATGTGGTGAATCATATCCACCGCCAGAGAAACAAGGTGGGGAGAGTGAGACTTGATCCAGTAGAACTTTCCAACCCAACACAACTCTTGTCGCAGACTAACCTCCTT
Organism: Birgus latro; assembly: GCA_018397915.1. Classification (NCBI taxonomy): domain Eukaryota; kingdom Metazoa; phylum Arthropoda; class Malacostraca; order Decapoda; family Coenobitidae; genus Birgus; species Birgus latro. The sequence goes on along the minus strand of JAGKTI010034122.1, from coordinate 6,805 downwards.
ACTGCAGTGAAGGTAGACCCCTATCAATCTAAATTCATGCCCGTACCTGTAAGGGAAGACCCAGCTATTAATCTCATCATCTACCCTCAACCCAGGTTATTCCCAGGGTTATTCATAACAGTCATCCTTATTTGGTACAAGTCAATGTGGCAAATACCATCTACTTCCCACTCATTAATGCAACCAACGATGTAAAAGTATTTCGTAAGGGCACAATTATCAGATCATAAGAGAGAGTGGCTAAGCCAATCCCTGACAAAATTAACGTTACTAAGATTCACAACGATCTTCTCCCAGAGAATGATCAAGTCAAACAAAATGGAACGCGCTCAGAAACTGAAAGCTCTGATTGGAGAACAAAATTAGCAACACCTCACTACTGATCAGTGAGAAGATTTAACCAAGTTGATCCTTGAGTATGACCCTCTCTTTATTCTCAATAAAGGTGAGTTAGGACTCATCAGTGGTCCTCCCACTCATATTAAAGTTGCAGACTCTCAACCCAGTTGTGGGCCTATGTATCGCTATCCTGTACATGCGAAGCAGATTATCACAGAGACATGGAAGACAGAGAAATTATTGAAAGGTCCATGTCAGCCTGTTTGTCGCCTATTGTCCATGCAAACAAACCTGATGGTAGTAAACGAATGTGCCTCGATTATCGCCACGTGAATCAACACCTCGTGGCGGACGTCTACCCACTCCCACGGTTAGACGAGTTAGTAGAACAAGCAGCCGGGCATCAGTATTATGTCATGCTGGACATGCAAGAGGGGTATTTCCAAATTTTATTAGATGAGGAGAGTCGTGATCTCACTACCTTCAGTGATGGGGTAGCACTCTACTGATATAGATGCCTTCCTTTCGGTCTCAACTGTTCCCCCGCAATTTTCTCATGACAAATGGTCATATTATTAACGCCTGTTCTACAGAAGGGTTGGGTTAAGAATTATTTAGATGATTTAATTTTATGGGCCTCCAGTTTCCCTACTCTACTGGAGTTGCTCGTTGTCAGTGGGGTGAAATTAAACCTCAGTAAATGTGAATTTAGATGTAAGGAAGTGACCTTCCTGGGTCACCAGATTTCGGCCGAAGGAAGTAAGCCGGATCCGAAAAATGTTGAGGCGATTACGAAGATAAAGCCACCCACCACTGTGAAGGAAGTGAGGCGATTCCTCGGTATGTGTGGGTTTTATAGAAAACATGTACCATCATTTGCTCGAATTGCTACACCCCTTACCAATTTGACTAAATCTCGAACGACATTTCACTGGATGGACGGATGACAGAGGTCCCTTTAACATCTCAAGCCTTGCCTTACAAACGTCCCTATTTTGGTTAGAGCTCGGGTAGAGCAGCCGTTTGTTCTTACTGCGGACGCCAGTAACACTCATGTTGGAGGAGTCCTTAGTCAGATTCAAGCCAATGGTACCAACAAGCCAATAGGGTACTTCTAAAAAAAAAAATAAACCCTTTGCGAGGCTCGATATTCAACAACAGACAAGGAGGCTCTAGCAGTTGTCCTCGCATGTCGGAACTTTCATCATTACTTATGGGGTACCCGTTTGACTGTAGTCACTGATCACCAACCTCTAACAAGCATATTCAAATGCAAGACTAAATCACCTCGGATGAACCGATGGATTCTGGAAATGAGGGAATATAACTACGACATTCAATACCTCAAAGGCAAAAATAATTTTGTCGCAGTCCAGTTGTCACGCCCAGTTTGAGTGGTAGTCCATTCACCTGAAGCCACATGGCTCGGGTTAGACCGAGAACAAATGAGAGACTGTCAGAGAGAAGAACCAGTATGGGGAGAACTAGTGCAGTATCTGGAAGGTGGTAGAATCCCTGCTAAAAGATTACCAAAAACTATTCTAGCTCAGTTTGCCTTGGTAGATGAGATATTACATTTTGTGCATGAGAAAGCGGATGGTAGTCTTCATTATAGTCTCATAGTTCCTCGTACCTTAGTTATTTAAGCTGTACAACACGCCGATGAATTAACAGGTCATCTTGGGCCAAAGAAAACTATTAAAAAGGCTGAAGAACTCTATTACTGGCAAAATCTCAAAGTCGGTGTATGTGAATATGTAAAAAAATGTGTAACTTGTCAAAGGTTCAAACAGGACACTGGATTGCAGCAACAGTAGAAGGAATTACCCCCAGTGAATAAACCACTGGAGAGGATTGGAATAGATCGTACTGACATGGTTGCTGGAGTCCAGGGTTATCACTATGTGCTTACAGTAGTGGACCATTATAGCCGATTCGTTAGGTTCTTCCCCCTTACAACAAAACAGACAATACACATCACAGACAAACTTGGGCACTATGTGGCAGACCATAGCACACCCTGCGGTATTGTCCTGGAACACGGAGGCTAGTTCATCAGCAGAGACATTCAACGGTTCTGCCAGCGAAACCAAATCACCCTGTACTACATGACCCCTTATCATCCCCAAGGGAATGGAATAACCGAGAGGATGCATAGGACCCTGAAGTTAAACCTCTCCGCCTTATGTCAAGGCCACCCTCTTTGCTGGCCCCAGTATCTCCAGCCCTGTCAGATCACCATGAATCAGGCAGTCCATACGTTTACGGGGCAGCAACCCTACTTCGCCTTCTTCTCTCGCCATCCACCCAGACTGGTCGGTGCGCCATTACTCTCAGTCGATGGCGAGGAAGTAGAGATGACGGTTGCCCATGCTCTCATTCGGGAAACACACCGGAAGATGTAGAGACGGTATAGAGACGTGGCTAACTGAAGGCGAAAGAACCAAGTGGGTGGAGTTCGAACCCTTGTGTTACGAAAGAAACAGTGATACCTTGTACATGTCGAAATTTTAATGTAGAATGGGATGGACCGTATTGTGTAGTGGAAGTGTTAATGGACGGAAGTGTGTATGTGGCAGAAAGTGTGTTCACGGGAAAAAGATACAAAGAGCCGCAGGACAAGTGAAATCCTATTATGGAGGAGAAGAGTGGCTCTTTGAACCCCTGGCAGAAGCTTTTCAACCTGATGCAGTGGATGAACAATTACCGCCACGTGAAAGATATCCTTCCCGGAGACTGATTGAAGAATGTTGAAGTGTTGTGAAGTGGGTTGCTGCACCATCAAGTTAAGTGTTGGATAGGGAAATGTGTGTGGGTCGGACTGTCTGACTACTGACTGTGATAGTTCAAGATTTCAAAGAGTTTAATCTCATGTCTAGAGTTCATCGGAGTTTGTGTCATGGGCGCAGCCCAGTTCAGTGGGAATATTAGGTTGCCTTAACTCGACGGAAAACCTAGGAACCCCCTCATGTTAAAGTCAGCACAGTTTAGGGTGTAACCGTGGCTTCAGGACCTGACAGGCTCTCGTCAGTTACTATGTGGAGATCTGGAAACATACGAATGAGTGAACTGAGCGTGAATGCGATAGTAGGTTGTATGCATGGGAAGCGCCCCTGGGACGATCCTAGCAGCGAGAGTACGGGTCAGTCCAGGTGAAACGACCATGTTATCACCCAGGCTGGAGGTTGGCTGGGGCACTTCCTTCAACTGGTTTTCGAGAGTCCATTGGTGACAGAGAAGCGACCCCCTGGGGTTCGCACTTTTCCTTATGAACCGACAGGTGCCACTCATGGGAGGAAGAGTCAGTGGAATCACTATCTCATTCTGGAGTTCATAGAGAGTTTCACAGTCGAATTTGGTAAGTCCGTCCCGTCCGCACATACGTCTCTAAGAAATGTAGAGAAATGAACTGATTGTTGATGTCCGATGTTAATTTTTTTCCCCCGGAGGATGAACCTGCGTTATGCCGTAATTTTAAGGGTAATTTAAGTATAGTATAAGTTAGTATAAGTATAGTATAAGTTAATATATGTGTTATATAAGTTAGTATAGGTTAGTATAAGTGTAGTATAAGTTAGTATTAGTGTTATGTAAGTGTATCCTTGAAGCCCTAAATGTTTTATATCCACTATGTAGGGGTTAATCATCAAATTCCACATTCAGGCATGATCTCTGTTAATATTCATAGTGGAAGTGATACTCCATTAACAGACGAACTGTATAAGGTGATTATGTAAATTAATGTCTTCGTGCTTGGAACCGTCAATTCCCACGGTGTATATAGAATCGTAAATTTTAGCAAGAGATTAATAATCGTGAAAATTTGTCTTCATATTTTGAATTCGAAATTTGTTAGTCAGAGTTGGTGATATCACCTTTCTGTACTATGTAGTAGTGAATTAAAGATTAGTTAAATCCTAGTTGCTGATAATAGACATTTGTAACTGCGAAATTTGCATTACACTCGCGTTTAGTCACGTATGCCTGACACATGGATACAGTTAGTTTCAAATGCTCATTTGTTTATGGTTCGGTGTAACTGTAAATCCTGTGAGCTTATTACAAAATTTTAAGTATCGTAAGTCAATCCATCCATGTGGGTCGAGTGTGAACACATTTTTATATTCCTTGTTAATAGGTGTAAACTGAAATGTTGCAGAAAGATCAGTCGAAGTCATAGTCAATTCCCAGTGTTAGAACACACCGAGCTTATATAAACCATACAAGTGCCTGGGACCGGCGACACACACCACAAAGCCAGCAGAAGACAGGGTGTGTGTGCTGGGCATTCCCCAGGCCCTGTCTTCCCCCTTTCTATTATTTTAATCAGCCAACACCCCACTGACCGGGCTAATGTATGGCCCGGCCTTCACTATAGGTGGAGGAAATATTTAAACTAACTAACTAACTGGGACCGGCATAACGCCATCTCATTTCATCGATAAAGGTCAGTAACTCTAAAATCCATATATCCCCCCCTTTCTTTCCTTACTTGTGTGAAGTAAATTCTCTTATACATCAGTATTAGTAATATTCCCCCTTGCTTCTTTTGAACTGACTAGATAACGCCATCTCATTTCATCGATACAGATTGTGGCTGATCAAAACATCGTTAGAAAATAACGAATGGATGAAGCCAACTGGCTCGCAATCTTTTCGCCTGTTTCCTGCTAATTCGAATGCGGAATTGGCTGGTCCATTAAGATATTCTATTCTTTTTGTGTGATGAGTTTAGCTTGATAGAGTTTTGTATTCACATGTATTTGTTTTCCTTAAGAGTATTAATTATTCATCCACTTTAATTACTGAGCCTACTAGTGGTGTCAGTTTATAAATAACCTTTGAGTTAATGTGTATATTCCAAACTTGGGAGAATATTTTTGTGGAGAAAATATCTCGGTGACTTTGCCTGATGAGTCCGTTTGAGACCGTAAGATTGCTAGATTCACATGGGATAGTACTACTTTGAATATTAGGTTAAGAGGTGGGATTCATGATCCCGGAAGGGATAAAAACTTCGTGTATCAGTGCCAATGAGGAGTGTTGGTTCAGTGGTGAAGATTATATATTAGTGTGTGAAAATATAATATTGAGTATATACCCAACTGTGAAGAACACTATATATATTAGTGTGATAATATAATCCCGAGAATTTATTCAGCTGCGGTGATTTATACTCTTGAAATTATTGATCAGTATTATTTTTAGTCTGCCCTGTGATAATCTCAGTGCGTAGAAAAGTTTATCTTTTAGTTTATAGTAATTCATAGTTTGTAAAGTAATCTATGTTTAATTTGATCTAATTATCTTGTTTCTTTTATTTGTATGTTTAGAATTAGTAAATATTAGGTTAAGTTTTCATTGAGTTTACGTCTTATTATTCCCTAAGGAGTTTTAGTCGTGAGGTTGAGTGGCCCGCAAGGTGTGCTAATATCTTACTACTCACTCGCCCTTTGAAGTACACGCTACCCTAGTTCTTATTCGGAAGGCCCCAGAAGTCTTCATCCTTCTTTCCTGGTGGAATAATTTCCCAGCATACACTGGGTGGTGGCAGCCTACTCTTTAAAACTAATTCTTACAGTGAGTAAAAAAAAATACGAGTATGACACTGGAGTCATTAGCAGTATGATATATTATCTCGCATCATTTCATAAGAGCCAAAATTTTGACCTCCACTGGTGACAGCATTGGTGGTCACTTATTTCTCATTAATTAACAGAGAGTTAAAATTCGGACTTCTATACTGGTGGCAGCGGTGAGATAAGATATTATTGTGAGAATAAGATATCGTGGTGGAATCAGATCGTGTTGTCACAGTGAATGAATGAATCGAGATAGAATTCCTCAGTAGCAGAACACTAGAGGCCCACTTATTCTCGCAATATTGCTGGAATTAATGATCCTTAAAACTCCTGGAGGGCAGGCAAAATTGTTCATCACCGATACTAGAGTGAATATTGACCGTTGTGTTCTCATAGTTACTGGTAGACAAGCAGAAATACTTTGTATTTGAAAATGATCATCTTTCATAAGCAAGTATATAAAAATTATACCGAACTTCCTTTCCCCTATCTCATCGGGAACATGCAGTATGTTTAAAGTGTCTTTAGTAGGTCACAGTCAATTCCTCAGTCATTGAATATTTCTCCGGATGTGGAGTTGAGAGTATATCGGGCCCCTGGAGCCAAGGCGAGAACATTTTTCTCAGATGACCGGATGAACGGGGTATTAGAATGGAAACATGATTTATGCATACTCTGGTTAGGAAGCAATGACATAAATTGGCATATGACTCCAGGTCAGGTAGCTCATCATATTAAACAGATTGTAGGTGCCATAGAGAGTAGTTGTGAGGCAGTAGTCTGTATCTGTCTAGTGGAACCCCGGACTTACCCAGGACACACTCCAATCTCTACTGAGGGTTATCGAATGTTTCAGAATGCCATCAATCAAAAAATAAAACATA
>JAGKTI010034121.1:0-11525 GCA_018397915.1 Birgus latro | reverse complement strand
CTGGAGAGGGTCCCGGGGGTCCTGATGCTAAGTTGCCATATCATTTATGCTGTAGCAAACCACCTTACGTCCCTGGCAACGTTGGACAGGATATTAATTTCTCCTGCCACCTCGTCGATTGAAACAGTATCGGGTTGGAGCGCGGCTTATTCCGACCAGGGCAGCAGCACTGTATTATTGAGGGGCCAGTAGTGAGTATTGTTCATATTTTATCAGTGTGGTAATCCAGCTCAGCAAGTACCAGAACCATTTTCATCATCGATAGGGGTATGTATGTGCGCGTGAAGTTTTGCAGTGAAAAAGCATTGCAAAAATTGGCTTAATTAGAATGATACCTTCAAATGGGAAAATTACAAGAACCCAGGTCTTTTCAGAAACGCGGGAGAAATTAACGTGATTGAGGGTGGGCAGTTTGCGGCGGGTGGGGGGAGGGGGGAGGGGTAATGGGGGTCAGTAATCCCGGCTGGTGTGAGCGGTGGTGGAGTGAGCCTCGTGTCACTAACTCACGCCAAATAACTCATAAAGTTTTGCAAATCTGTGTGATTACAGGTCGTCTGGGACCGAGGGGGGCAGGGATGGAGTGTAGAGAGAGGATGGAGGGAATGGATAAGATGTAGAGGGGGAATCAGGGAGGGGAAGAGGGAGTGGTGTTGGCAGAGAGAGGAGGTGGAGGGAGGAGAGAGAAGGGAAGACGGGAGGGAGACTATTACAAGATTTAAAAAAAAAAAAAAAAAAGGGAGAAGGAAAGTATGGAGGGGATGAAGAAAAGAAGGGAAGGAAAGGTGGGGGGAGATGAAGAGGAAAGAGGATATGGGAACCAGGGGGAAAAGGAGAGAGAGAGGGGGATAGGCAATAGATAAAGGGAATGAGGAGGGTAATAAGGTGAAGCAGAGGTGAGAAGGAGAATCAAGAGGGTCTGTGAGAGGAAGGAAGTTGATATATACTTCTAACACCTCACACCTGACAGCTGTGTGGAATTAATATGACCTTCTAATCAATATAATTTCAGTAATTAATGAAATCACCTGGTGCTAGCACAAACAAGATTTCTAACATCCTTAACGTAGTGTAGGATAGTTTCCACACAGCGATAGAACAATGACAAGCTTTTGTGCAAAGTGACATGATAAATTATGAACGTACAATAAAGTAGGATCCACAAATTTGTGTCTATGTGGTTTTGCCCATGATCCCCCCAAAAAACAGTAAAAAAAAAAAAAAGTAAATAAATTTAAAAATGGGAAAGGTGTCTTGGGGTATTTGTCTAAGGAAGAATGGTGCCAAGTTTGAATCGAACTTGCGAAGAAATAAGGGATTGACCCTAAACTGAAAAGTGTTCGGCATAAATAAATGAAAGAAGAAGCGAGAAATAAAGCGATCACCACAGTGTGGACCTAACAAGGATGTAAGTTACTGATGCTGGGCAAGAACATCTGGATTAAACCAAATAACTCTTATGTATGGTAGATACAAATGGACTGAATCATACTAATGCTGGGAGCGTCTAATGTCACAAATGTGTATACAGTATTACTTTACTAACTCAGCTTGTAAAATCTTTGGTGACCGTTATCATTTCAATTGACACTTACGCCTTTGCTTCACAAATTTTTCCAGACTGATACAGCATATATATTTTAATGTTATTTTTTCTATATTAAGGTAAATAAATTAAATAATGAAGAGATGGAGACACAGAAATAGAATGTGTATCCTGATGATACACAAGTCAATCACCAACTTCCCCATCCCCAAGAACACCTCTAAGCTCCAACGCTCGCATTCATAAACTCTCTTAAGAACAAGTTATATATATGTATATAAGTTTTCATTCACTCATACAGAGCCTAAACATTTCACAACCTATTTACAATGAACTAAATTAAAAAATGCTAAGTATTGCATAATCCATGATAATACTTAACGGTTAAGGAGAATTGTTAAACTTGGTTATGATCTGTTATTATTACTTTTCTAGATAAATATAGTAGCTGGGGCATAGCTTTTTCTCTCAGGATTTTGGCTTAAGACACTATTTCAAAATGCGGGCAAAATGCGGTGGCGTGGGCTGAGGAGAGGAAGGGATAGCAGCTGCAATGACTCACTGCGGCCACCCCTTACAAAGGCGCCACGAGAAGGACCATTTAACCCAAATCAACGTTAATTACTGCAGTCGATTCGGGTCCCTCAAATCACGCAGCCTTCCCCCTAACATACGACATACGGTACCGGGTAATTGTCCTTTGAGGCTATTTGGGGCTGAGGCTTTCAAGTACAAAGGCTTTAATCCATTCAGTACGCTGATAACTTTTGAACTGCTTCCATACGATGTCCCCTTTTAATTATTTCATTAATGCTGTCTTTGGACGGCGTTATGCGGCTCTTGGCGAGAATAATCCAACTAGAGGAAATGCAGTACATTATGGTATCTTTCTTTTTCAGTTTCTTGCTATCTTTAGACGAATTTATTCAGCTTAGACGAGACATTTCGATCTGGAAGGATTAGATATAGTGTATATCAAACACCCGAAAAAGAAAGTTGTTAAGTCACAATATCGCCTAACATACATAACAAGAATAAGCAAAAATAATGCGCCCAAAGAACGTAATTTTTATTTAATTTTTGATATTTTCAAACGATTTCATGCAACTGAGGAAAGATTTAAATATTGTACAGTACATGAAGTTGTTATATGAAACCCCTTTAGTTCAAAACACAATCCTAACCGGAATATTTTCGCACAGAGATTGCAAGAAATACAAGTAATGTGCTCAAGCTAAATGGAATAACGCTTTTACTATGATGACGAGTTTGTTTTCCCTTCAGTCCGATGCCACATTTTGACCAGCGTTGGCAAGCAAGACGCACTGTATATGTCCTTGTTCTTGGCGAAGTCTTTGTAATATCCCTTCACTGAAACCGAACCTTTAATTCTGCAGCACTCCACCGTCACCATAACTCAAGCTCATCCCACTCATTTCATGTCCCATGCCTATTACTTTACTTCCCCATCCCCCGACGCTTTAATTATTAGAGGACATTTTGGTATAAACCTCCACAGCCCTCAGACCATTAATCCTGCAATACCTAATTTCACAGAGTATACAGTACCTTCCGGCCCAGTCCCGCCGTCCATCAAATTTTCAGCTCACCAGGTAATCATGTCCATTTCTTTACCAACCTTTGGACGGTTTCAAGGCGGGATCCATGTCACTTGGTCACATTTGTTTAGTTCTTTCCTGCTGCTACTAGACGATTTTACCGAACTTAGGGTTTCTAATCGTGAAAAGGTTAATTAAGAGTGAATTCATCCCCTCCATTTCAAATAATCTTTTCTAAACTGTATTAGCTATTCTGATGGTGGCAGGAATAAGCAAATACGGCGTCTACGTGAGATGGTTAACTTGTTCAGTAGTGTAACGTTTTTATACAAACTGTTTTTGTTACTACCACGTTTCATTCAGCTTAGGAGATCCATTAGTAGCGAAGATACTAATGGTGCCTTGTGTTGCCGCTCCACTTGGAAATCTTCCCTAAGATGAATGCAATGTTATCGAGTTAAGAATAAAAAAAAGGAGCGTCTGAGTGAAAAGTTGAATATTATGTAGCTATCTCCGGACGATTCAATTCAATTTTGACTAATTAAAACCTTATTTATCCCCTTCACGGCGAGGGCAGTTTCCAACGTCAAATACAGTAGTTTTAGTTTGATCCAAACCAAGAAGACGACATGCAATTCATGACGCATTCATTGTTCATGCTAACTAAGTCACCAGTGGATAGTTTTTTTAAAGCCAAAGTTAGTCAAGAGACTACTTGTGTAGTGAAGTGGTATGATGGAAGCTATATATAATGAAATTTGTGAAGAGAACAAAAGTTTCGTGAGGAAAATAAGTCATTAGACAGCACAGCTCTATATCGGTAACTAGGGACCACTTTTTCTTTTTCGACACTGATTACCTTGAGAATTATGCTATTTCCTCTCATTAAAGTTACCATTCTTTTCATCTTACCCAATAATGATGGTGAAATCTTTGTTTATCCCTGTTACAACCGGAAAATTCTACTGTACATACTATACATTGGACAGCTCATTAACAGAACCTGAGCTAAACCTGTAGCTGCAAAAAACGAATGTACTGTATTCTGCATTTTACATGACAACGGTAGAACCATTTTACTACATTCAGAAGCTTATGGGAACAAAAATGGTGAAAAGCATCACGACTAATTACCTTGCCGAAAATGAAGACCTCACAATTTATTGCAGCTGATAACTGACGATTTTCTTTGGTCACAGAAACCCATCGCAGTCGGAGTGTTTATGAAGAATATACAGTATTAATGATTAGACCTTCAATTTCATTATATTCGTCTTGAGCTTCATTACATTATCTACAGCTACCAAGAATAAAAGGACAGAGGCAACCGTACTGCATGGGTGAATGTTACACACAACGAGTTGAAATGCTTGGCTCCATTACTGTGATGATTTTTTTTTTGTTACATTATTCTTAACATCGCCAGACGATTTTGTTCGACTTGGGCAGGACCTTTCAGGTAGCGAAAGAGATATGACTGTATTTAACTTCTTCATTAGAGGTCCGAACGAAGCTGAATAAAGGTGCCTCCTGGTGGAAGGAGCACAGTACAGATATATGTTACCTTATTGGAGGACCTAGTAAAATATACACATTTTCCAAACGTACTCTAATTTATTGCCTCCCACGAGTACTGTTTCCATAACTGAGGTTCATCTTAGTTCTGGGAGTCGAGAATATGTGCGTAGGTTATGGTTTCATTATGGGTATATGGTATACTGCAGTGCTGTGTGAGTATACTACCTTCCTCCCTTGAGACAGATGCTACAAAATCTATACATGTAATTCCTGTGTACCAGTGGGGGCTAGACCCCCCTCCCCTTTTGAATTAATGAAGGAGTTGGGACCCAGTGCATGGCACTGGTTTTGTCTCGTACAGCCTAAAATACTGAAACATGAGGGGCAGAAAGGAACTTACCCGGGGTTTTCTTAACCCCTTAACCGCGGGTCGTCACTTTTGTGACGGTCAGGTGCAATGGATCATACCGCGGGGCGTCACTTGAGTGACTCCGTGTTATTTTTAGTTCCCCCGGGCTTTCAGGTGATGCCTTTTATCATCTATCACCACTGCCAATGTCCAACAATAGTCAGAGCTGCTAATGTCATCAGTACTCCCATCCATTGTTGACAATTTAGCCATTTTCCCCCATTCTAGACTCCCCTTCCTACCTACCCTCCATTACCCTCTCGTGTCGTAGGGAGTTAGGTAGGTGGTTTTCTGATTTAGGTTAGGTTAGGCTAGGGTCAAGAATGACCGGTGCTGTGAACACCTTTGCCATACCTAACTCTTTTCCTGGTAACAATTTATTTATTTGATTAGTGCATAAGATGTGGGAAATGATGATTTTCATAGTGATTGCCACGTCCGATACTTATTTACACTAAGCTGCCAACTCATGAACATCTATGCCTTACTTACCTCAAAATCATCATTTTTGGGTTAAAATTCAATGAATTCATGCTTTGTGCCCATTATTTAATGCATATGGTGTGAGAAAGGGTGATTTTCATAGTGATTTCCATGTCTGATACTTACTTACACTTGCTGGCAAGTTGTGAGCACCTATGCCTTACTCACCTCTAAATCATCATTTTTTGGTTAAAATTCAGTTAATTCATGCTTTGTGTGCATTATTTATGTGAAAGGGGACTTAAATAAGTGCTATGCATGTCCGGTAGGGAGGTAGGTAGGTGGTTTTCTGATTTAGGTTAGCTTAGGTTAGGGTCATGAATGACCAGTGCTGGAGCTTCAGGGCCACTATCCGGACAAGACCACTGTCCGGACATGCCTTTGGGTCTATTACGTCGAATAGTGGAGGGATTACATTGGTATTAGCGGGGGTGTTTTTATGACATGTTGACGCGTCATCTGGTAGATCAGGAAAGTTTGCTTTTTTAGGAAATTCAAATCCTTAAACTATTCCCTGCCCCAGCCGGGATTCGATCCTGGGTCCATTATGACTGAAGGCTGCCTCTCTCCCTACATATATAGAGTGAAATGGGAAGCTGCTGAATGCTGTGATGAGTATGTATGAGGGCGGTAGTGCTGCAGTGCGTGTGGATGGTGAAATGGGTAAATTTTTCTCTCTGAAAGTTGGACTGAAACGGGGATGTGTGATGCCTCCATCGTTGTTCAGTTTGTGTACTGATGGATTTATGAAACAGATACAAGCTAAGGCAGTGGATGTTGGAGTGGCCCTAATGAGAGAGGGCAATGTTTGAAAACTTCCTGCTCTGTTGTATGAAGATAATTCTTTATTGTAAAGTGAAGATGAACTGGGAACTGCAAGGGTCTGTGATTATGTTTGAGAGAGTATGTAAGAAACAGAATCTTAAGGTGAATGTAGGGAAGAGTAAAGTTGTAGTCTTCAAGAGAAATGAAGTCAATGAATGCACAATGAGGCTCGATGGTGAGGAAATGGAAATATGTGAGTGCATTTAAGTACTTAGGTAGTGTGATGAGTAAGGATGGAAATTTAGAAGACAAAGTGCTTGAAGCGGTATAGCAGGAAAGAAAGGTAGCCGGTTCATTGACAACAGTGATATGAAGTAGGGAAGTGAGCATGGGAGTAAAAAAGTCTCTGTATAACAGTATTGTGATACCAACTCTAACGTATGGAAGCGAAGCTTGGACTTGTTGGAAGGACACAAGTCAAGAGTGAGAGCAGTGGAAAAGAGTTATGTGAGTGGAGCATTTGGAGTTACATAGAGAGTCAGATGAAGACGTGAAGGAGTGTGTGGTGTGGATGTGGATGTGATAGAAAGTTTAGGAGAAATACACTGAGTTGGTTTGGTCATGTGGAGAGGATGGAGAGTGAGAGACTAACTAGGACTGTGTATGTGAGTCAGGAGGAGCGAGGAGAGGAAGGGGGAGACCGAGGATGATACGGAGGGATGAAACAGAGAGGTATATGAAAGAGGAGGTGTAAGTTGGGAGAAGGGCAATGAAATGGCAGGGGACAGGGCGACATAGAGGCGATCTGTTTGTGGCCACCCCTTACAGGATTAAGGCGTCTAGCTGTAGATGAGGGGATAGGTAGAAACTGTACATAATATAAAGTAAAAAAAAAAAAAAAACGTCACTTCAAGTATATGCAGTGAGAGACAAGCAGAGCAGCGAAAGAATGCGTAAATATATTAAAGGATACTTAGACAGAAAGATAGATAGATAATAGATAAATAGATGTCGAGAGAGAGAGAGAGAGAGAGAGAGAGGGGGGTCTGAAATTAACTTGGAATAAGCCTCAAAGAAATGCCAGAAGAATCTTATTAAAAGGATATACTCATAACACAGCAACGAATGAGGGCAAGTCAAGGGAGAAGGGTGCTGGTCTTCAAGCTTATCTCTGCACTCAACACATTCGAGGGGAAAAAAATGATGAAATTTTATCCAGATGAGAGCTGTATTTAGACTTAGGTTCTCTCTCTCTCTCTCTCTCTCTCTCTCTCTCTCCCTCTCTCTCAAAGCCGGAACGTGAAGACTCTGAGTTAGGTGTGGGTCCATAATGGTTATGACGGCTTAATCCCGGTAATCCGATAAGTTTGTGTGTGTGTGTGTGTGTGTGTGTGTGTGTGTGTGTGTGTGTGTGCGCGCGTGTGTGTGTGTGTGTGTGTGTGCGCGTGTGTATGTGTATTTAATATGTTCTTGCTAACCCCAGACGATTGGGAGAAGACATTTGTGGAGAAAAGGGCAGAAACAGCCTCTCTTAACCCCTTTGCTTCTCTTCTCCTTTAAGCTGAATAAGATCGTTTGGTGGAAGGAAAGAAAAGCTAGAAGAAAATCGCCGGTTGGCAGGGGTTAACTCCTCCACTGTCATGACGCTTTGTTTTAGTTCACTCTTGCTAACTCCCGACGAATATATATTTTAGGGAATCCCACAACAAAGGGTGAAATTAGTGGTAACCTTTCACAAGCTGTATAAAAAGTCACTCCTAAGCTATAGAAAGTCATCTGTAGGCAGCAATGTATAATTAAATGTTTAAGACGTACTCATCACGACCTCAGCTAGATAATGGAGGAAATAAAGTCATGTTTTCTGTCGATTAGGTACTTTTTCTGGCAACTTTCTTTTATGGCGGCTATTTATTTGTAAATTTCCATACCGCAAATACTGCTACACATGCTGGGAAAAACTCTGTTTCCAGAATGATCGTGTTTTCTTTATTAGCCTCTACCCTAACATAACATAACAGTCTTACCCAACATAACCATAACTACCAATCTCAGTGCAACCCTAACAGCCTTGTCTAAATTAAACTAACTCAGCCCCACAAGCCTGACTTAACCAAAACCTACTCAACGTGACGTATCTGAACCTAACCTAAACTTACCCTAACAACACATCCAAAATTTATGTAACGTAATCTAACCAAAACACAGGAAATTCTCATCGGAAAGGGGAGTGCCCAGTTCGAGGTAAGTTTGGTAATACTGCAAGAGGTCCGTTGAATCATTCCGGCAACCGCAGCAAACAAGATGGATCCCGAAAACGCGAGGCCAGCTCAGTGTTGGAAGGGTTTTATTACGTTCCATTAGACGGAATAGGAAGAGGAAGTAGAAAACTTTTGTGGATGTGCCTTATAAGTAAGTCTGGAGGGAAAGTGTGTGCCGCATCTCTGCTAAGCCAATCACCACGATTTCGCCTCTCCTTTTTTCCCCTTTCTTCTTGACTCTGCCAGACGATTTTATTCATTTAAGGGGAACGCAATAGTCTCTCACAAGCTGATGAAAACCATGTGAGTGTGTCAAGATTACTGCAACTGAAGACTGTCAAGATGCAATGAGGATGCAAGATGGCAATACCCAAAATTTTCTGGCAATAAAAGCGATGATTTTCCTCACCGTTCCTCGCAAAAATTTGACAACTACAGATTTGGGTTGTTACACTTTATTCAGTATGTGTAGTTTTAATTATTTGACTTTTGACTACCTAGAACCGTATAAAAGGCTTAATTCCTAAAATGAAGAACAGTTTTCTGGGGGTAATTTCCTAAAGAAGAACTGTATCATAAGTGAAGTGAGTCGGTGGAGAAATCGAGGTTGGAAGAAAAGTAGAAAGACAACATAACAAGGAGAGGATTACTACAGCAGGCCAGTCGAGTCATGCTATGCGGCTCCTACAAGAGAAACTAAATTACTAGAAAATGGCAAGGATAGTAAAGATGAAGTCTCTCCCCCGTCCAGCAAACCCTTAAGCCGAAACCTGCAGGAAAAGGTGAGAAGGAACACCACACAGTATAGAAAAAACTGTCGTGGACATTTTATAAGAAGGTGGGAAAGGAGGAACGAGACTATCATAGTGAAACCTAAATAGAAAAAAAAAAAAAGGTAATGGTTATTAGGAGTTTTTTTTTTTTTTTATATCCAACCCTTGCTTGTCATATGCTTATCTAGCTTATGTTTGAAACTCTCAGTGGAAGGGGCAGCAACTACCTCACTAGGTACCTTATTCCTCTCGTTCACTTCTCTGTTGCCTAACCTATTTCGACCTATATATTTACTAAAACGGAACTTATCTTCTCTGAAACCTTTATTTCTAGTTCTACTATGTATTCTTACTTTAAGCACCTTGCTAATATCTCCCTTATTTATTCCCTTCATTCACTTAAACACCTCATTTATAGCTCCCCTTACTCTACGCCTTTCTAGTGAGTGCAACTTTAGTCTTTTCAGTCCTTCTTCGTATGGGAAGGTTATAGGGAGTAGACTGTGGCACCAATCGAACATGGCGGTACTCCCAAGGAGGATGGAAAGCTGACGACACGGAGAGTTGAAGCTTCCGTTTCATCAGCCCTCGGAATTAACCTTTGACCATCCCCTTTTGTTGAACTATTTCATTGTTTCAGTAACACAGAGTCGGCCAGCATGCTCTCCAATACAAGTTCCTCTAACTGCCAACACCAGACTACATGAACATTGTACACAACATTCAAAAAAAAAAAAAAAAAATAAATAAATAAATAAAAAGAGGCCCCCCAAGGGGGGGAAAGAACTCCAGCCGCGAGCAATACATTTCTAGCTCGCCTCGGTATATGATCTTGACCTTGACCTATTTTCACCAATTTCAAACTCGTAGGAGATTTTCATTCCTACTACACACCTGTAAAATTCTGTGATGTCTTGAACGGTTGAGAAGTTATCTTGGTAACAGACGCAAGACCTTGACCTTCTTTCACCAGTTTCGATCCTTTTGGAGATTTTCATCCCTACTACACACCTGTAAAATTTTATGATGATATCTTGAGCGATTGTGAAGTTATTGTGGTAACAGACACACAGGCCTTGTACTTTCTCCAGTCTTGAACTCGTGATCGACTTTTTTCCCTACTAACACCTTTAAAAATTTGTGATGATATCTTGAGCGGCTGTGAAGTTATTGTGCTAACAGACACACAGTCACACATACAGACAACAATAACAGCTTTGCTATCGTGGCTGGTAAAAATATCGTATCACAAAGCCCCCGAGTCCCCAGAGAGAGAGGGGGGGACCATCAAAACCCCCAACATCCGCCCCTCTCCTGTTAACTACCCAGCGAGTTACCTGGACCTACTGCCAGACCCACTTCATTACTTCTGCAACATGTGAGGCTTTTCCTCTAGCTTTCATTCTGTTGAACACCGCCTCTCCTCCTCTAAACCTCACCTTCTCGTCCTCACCGAGACTCAGCTGTCTGAGGTGCCTGATAGCAAACCCTTCTCCTATTTCTCTATACTCATTTCAAAGTCAAAAGTTGTTGTTGTGTTTACATACTCAGCAGCGTATTATGCTCTTGGGTTCCTGAACTTGAATCTTCTAAATTATCTACTCTGGTTTCGGCTTTCCAGTCATTCTCTAACTTAATATATCTCTGCCATTTACTTATTCCCTAATTATACTGACTGAAAAAATTTGTCGACTATCTTACTTCTAAGATGTAACACGTCATATCAATTTTTCCTTCCTTTGAAATCTCCATCGTAGGCGATTTCAGTGTTCACCACCACCTTTGGCTCTCCTCTCCTTCCGCTGATCCACCTTGTGAGCAAGCCTACATCTTGTCTATCTTTAGTGATAGAGAAGCTTGTACAGTACCCTTCCCATATCCGTGACCACCTTGGTGAGAGTTCCAACATACATGACCTCTTCCTTAGAACTAATCCTTTTGCTGATGCAGTTAATCTTTTGTCTCCACTGGACACCTCCAATCACAACCTTATCACATTAACCTGTCCTATCGCTCCAGTAAAGCCTGTGGACCCCCCCAAGATGCGGCAGCCGTGGAACTTTGAAGCTTGTGATTGGCAGCCCCTCATGTGATACTTCTTTGATTTTCCCTGGAATGATCATTGCTTCCATGGCAGACAGCCATCTGAATGTCTTGCACATTACGGAAGTTATTCTCTCGGGCATGGAGGTATACATTCCTTTCTCATATCCTGTG
>JAGKTI010034120.1:0-11525 GCA_018397915.1 Birgus latro | reverse complement strand
TGAAATCTGTATTTGGATGTTTGTGTTATAGTGTACAGTAAAGTTAAGTTAGTTTTCGTGTGAACTTTACCTTATCCCTTTTGGTGATTAATTTAAGGGTTAAGAGTGCACCTTAATATACATGTCCGTAACATTATAGGCACGAAATGAGTACAGGACAACCTTGCAGATTTATTTGGTTACCTGACACTCCTCCATTGGCTTGTTCCTAAACAGAGAGAAATAGCCCTGGCGATCGGTTTCAATCCAGGAGATAAAATTGTTCAGATCACTAAAACCATCCATGAAAGAACAGGTTCAAACCGCACGCGTCAGGCCGCAAACCACCCCTTGGTCTCTCAGGTCTGTCACACTACCACTCCCCCAGACCAATACCATTCCCGTTCCACCACACGAGGCACCATGCATCATTCTCCAACCGCCGGTCGTGATCAATCTAGTGTCCGACAGAACAGGCAGTCCTCGATCCTCTGCTGGTACTGTGGTAA
Organism: Birgus latro; assembly: GCA_018397915.1. Lineage (NCBI taxonomy): Eukaryota > Metazoa > Arthropoda > Malacostraca > Decapoda > Coenobitidae > Birgus > Birgus latro. The sequence continues at coordinate 11,037 of JAGKTI010034120.1, read as the reverse complement.
ACCCGGACATCGAACAAGCAGTTGTGACCGTAAACACACACGGGCTTACTCCCAAACTAGACGGCGTACGCCTTCCCTTTCGCGTCGCCCTACATGCAAATATCACAAGACTAGTACGACACATACTAGGGACGAGTGTCGTTACCTAAATCGCCGCCAGTCGGGGGAAGCGCCGCGCCCGTACTTGACCAGTATGATGTAGCAACAGAACACCAACTCCCCATCTGCCATGTAGGACCTACAACTTCCTCCAGTCCAGTCATTCTAGGACGGAGTAATGACATGCCAAAGTCGTTCTTCATGGACACCGGATCTATAGTAAACTTGATTTCTGATACCTCCTTAGACATCATTCAACGCCACCGCAACCACGTCAGTTTCCTTGAGCCACCTGACATTCGCCTATGCGGTGTAGAAGGCTCAGAGTTTAAGGTCAAGGGAAGAGTCACTTTGTAAGTTCAACTAGACAATGCCTTGCTCCCTTTCCCAATAGAATTTCATGTTATTAACGAACTGAAATATCCAGCAGATGCCCTTATTGGCTTACGCACCATGACACAACACCCCATTGCATTATTGCCTGCCTGTAGTAATATAGACATTTCTGGGTTCCCAGTCTACAGCATGGAATGTCCCCATCCTGTACTGCCAGTAAATTCAGTCATTCAGTCCCCCCTGACTCTCGCACTCCCTAAGAGTACAGAACATGTCAAGCCATCATCATCAACCGAGAATACAGGGATCATTCCCTCACTGACGAGAGCAAGGAAATACCTGATGATACATCCTCTCATCATTCAGAAAAGGCTCTTCCAGCCTCCTTTAACGACAGCACTACAGCCGACTCAGACATGTCTCAGTTACCTATCTCACAGAGTCTGGCTGATGTTCAACACACAGAGACGAGGCGTGCAGTAACGAATACGTGCACAATTTTGTTACCGCATGAGTTCACCAAAGTCTCTGTTCCTGTTGTAGGTGCGAAAGAAGGAGTGGATGTACTAACACTACCTGAGACGTGTTGTGTGAATGGCTTAACTTATGAGTCAGCCTGGTGCACGATATTAGGGGACAGCTTATGTTACCTATACTTGCTCAATGTCATGAATGCTCCACTAAAACTTAAAAGTGGTGTAAAGATTGGAGATTTCCTAGTATACCCAGCGGCCGTAATGCTGTGCCAGGAATCCTCTCTCGCTACTGATGATGATAGTCAACCAACAGGTATATGTGCCATTAATTATACGGGATCTGCTCCGACTCGTTCACCTGACCTGCTTTCAAACCTGACTTGCAAAGATTTTCCACAGCATAAATCTCAACTGCTCGACCTTCTGCACGCTTACAGAAATGTGGTAGCCTTACCCGTAGAACAAATGGGCAAGACAGACTTAGTCAAACATCACATAGACCTAGTGCCAGGAACTCAGCCGATTTACATACCAGCATATCGGTTACCTCACAGCTTGAGAAAACAGACAGATCAGATGGTACAGAAAATGTTAGTTCAGGACATTATCGAACCCTCCGTCAGTTCATGGAATAGCCCTCTTTTCTTAGTCCCAAAGAAGGACGGCAACTTCAGACCAGTAGTGGACTACCTTAAAGTAAACTCCATAACCGTTCCAGACCGTTTCCCGTTACCTGTCCTCACAGATTTGCTAGAATCACTAGGTGAAAATCACGTAATCTTTTCATCCCTAGACCTCCTCAGTGGTTACTGGCAGGTCGAGTTGGAAGAATCCTCTCGCCCAATTACAGCCTTCAGCACCTCTTCCGGACATTTTCAGTTTAAGAGACTTCCTTTTGGTTTGAGAAATGCTCCTTCAGTATTCACGCGACTTATCCATTCGGTCTTTAGTGGCATGATGGGACACTCTCTTTTTACTTACCTAGATGACATCGTTGTTGTAAGTAAATCAGTCCCTGAGCATTTTGCCAAACTACAACAAGTATTGGAATGCCTACAGCTAGCAGGCCTGAAAATCAACCTCAGTAAATGTGACTTCCTGAGAAAGAAAATCAACTTTCTAGGACATGTCATCGACGCACAAGGCATTCATACTAATGACGACAAAACTAAGGCGATCATCAATTTCCCAGAACCTACCACTACCGATGCTGTCAGAAGTTTCCTAGGCCTAAGTGGTTACTATCGCAGATTCATTAAAGACTATGCAAAGATCGCCGCTCCTCTAACCCACTTACTAAGGAAGAATGTATCCTTTGTATGGACTAACAATCAGTCCCAGGTTTTCCAAGTGCTAAAGACAGCTCTTGTCAATGCCCCAATTTTAGCATTCCCTGATTATACCAAACCCTTTCTTCTATGCACAGACGCCTCAGGTGCAGGACTTGGTGCAGTTTTAATGCAACTAGATCAAGCATCCAGGAAGCGTGTAATAGTGTATGCTAGTCGCGCACTTACCACCGCTGAACGTAATTACAGTGTCACCGATTTAGAAGCCTTGGCAGTAGTCTGGTCCTTGAAACATTTCAGAGACATAGTATATGGTTATCCAGTGCATATCCAGACAGACCACCTTCCTCTATGTGATTTGTTTAAGGGACGCAACCTCACTGGTAGGTTAGCTAGATGGTCCATCACCATCCAGGACTTCAATCCCACTTTTCAGTATATCCTAGGAAAATCGAATGTAGTCGTGTTTAAACGCCCTCTCACATCATGTAGCTGCACCTGTCACGTCCCTGCAGCCCAAGGCCACTGACAGCACAACCTTAACATCAGAGGATGTTCAAAACTCTCAGCGCAAAGATTCCATGTGGGCCCAAGTAGTTTATTTCCTCAAATCATGAGATGCCTCGACCTTACCTACTCTACCAGTACCACTAGATGAGTTCATACTAAAAGATGGTCTCTTGTGCAGAAAAACATTCCTTACAGGGAAGGATTTGCCAAACAAAGAAGTACACCAACTCGTTGTCTCTACTGACCTGATATCTGAGGTCCTTCACATCGTTCATGATACACCTCATGCATCCCATCCAGGTAAAGACCGATGCTTGCGCCAAGCACGTCTCGAGTACTATTGGCCAACCATGCGTCGCAATATCAGTGCGCACTGTGACTCTTGCATCTCGTGCCACAAAGGTTCCACTGGCTTACCTGCACCGCTCTTACAATATCCAGTCCCGTCACGCCCATGGGAAACAGTGTCCATCGATCTTCTAAAACTCCCTCTTACAGAATCAGGTGCAGAGTATTTGTTTGTAGCAGTCGACCACTTCTCACGCTATTGTGTCCTCGTACCTCTCTCAGATAAGACCGCGAAGAGTGTTGCACATGCCTTCATAGATCACGTAATTTGCCCGTTCAGTACACCACATACCATCCTCACTGACAACGGTACTGAGTTCAACAATAGCCTCCTGGAGGAGATCTGTCGCCACTTTAAAATTAATAAATGCAATGTCATACCTAACCATCCAGCTTCCAATGGCCTTGTAGAGCGCCACAACGGAAAAATCTTAGAGTGCCTCAGACACCTAGGCTCCCATAATTCGTCATGGGATGACTGGATTCCCCAAGTGGCATCCTCAATCAATAGCTCCATCAATGCTTCCGTTGGCTAATCTCCCTTCTTTGTCCTCTTAGGTTTTGACAAACACCTACCATACACCCTGTAATCCTCAAAGCCAGACTCTATCCATAACATGGATGATTATGTCAAAGTAAAATTGGCCAACTTCCAAACAATCCATCAGTATGTAACATCCAATCTCGCTTCATCTAAGGAGGACATGATACAACGCCAACATAAATCTGCCTCTCCTATCACTATCAACGTCGGTGATCTAGTCTTTGCTCATTCCCATATGCGCACCTCTAAATTGGATGACAAATTTACCTGCCCCCATCGCATACAGAATAAACAAGCCAACAATTTCCACATCCAAGACCTCTCCACCACAGACACTAAGTGGGTCCGTGCTGACGATCTAAAACGTGCTCCACGGGGCCTAGTGTTGGAAGAATCACTTGCACAACCTACTGCTCTCCCTCCTACTCCACAAATCCCTCAATCTACCCCATCTCCACCTATCCATCAGTCTCCTTCATCTCCACCTACACCTACTCATTCATCAACCAATCAATATCGATCCAAACTGCGTTCTGCCCATCAACCTCTCCAGGAACTCTCCCATTAATTCTAACCTAATCTTCTAGGTATGATGTTAGCGGTCTACCTGCTGGCAGTGCTGACCCTCCTAGGGTCTGGGTCGGGTGAGGACGATGGTGGAGTACGTCCCGGGGCCTTGGTCGGCTCAGAAGGCGAGATAATGCTCATCAAAGATGTGGTCTCCCTGCGATACGATCTTGCACCCCTGGCCGACGTAGCCATCGCCCTGCCTACCTACGCTCACCAGCTCCACAAAATCAAGACCCACCTCACAGCCCTCATGGGGAAACACAACCCAAATCAGTATTTATATCATCTTTTCCTCCCACTCTCCTGGCAGTTGCAATACATTTCTGGTAAATTCACTGAGCTCAATGACACATTCTCCATTCAGCCACCCGTAGGTCGTTCTCGTGTGAAACGAGGTCTCTTTGACCTCGGAGGTGAGATTCTAAGCGGCTTGTTTGGCGTCACTACAGCCCGTGACCTTTCCAGCTTCAAATCTGACCTAGCTCATTTAGCTTCAGCCCTAGAATCTCAACACAGAGTCATCAAGGTCCAACACACTATGTTACAGAAGATTACAACCCACCTAAATGAAGTAACTTACACTCTGAACAACTTCACCGACATCTTAAAACAACACCCCTCAAATCTCAACATTATCTCTCAGTTCTTTTATCTCAAACTCAACATGGATAATCTCCAACTAGCCATTGACTCTCTATTCTCTCAGGTCACTACCTTGGTTCGTATCCTAGTCGATGCTATTAATGGACGTGTCACTGCAGACTTAGTACCTATCTCAGCTCTCCGCTCTGTATTAGAATGGGCTCACTCTACTTTCGGTTTATCCCCAGTACTCCCCTACTCCTCTCTCGAATATTACTATCCAGTTCTCGAGGCCACTCTTCTCAGAGGCGGTAGCTCGATCGGTAGAGAGTTGGCTTGCAGTCCCGAGGGACCCAGGTTCGAATCCTTGCTGAGGCAGGGAACAGTTTAAGGATTTGAATTTCATTAAATCAGGCTTTACTGGTCTACCAGAAGACCCGTCGACGTGTCGTAAAAATAACCCCGCTAATGCCAATACACCAGTCCTGTATGAGACAGCCCTCGCAGGTATTCAATATTGACAGTGGGTGTTAAGCGCCGAAGTGGTGACATGTAGAGGTGTATGGAGGACGGCTGGGCCTTGATAGCAGGCTGTAAAGCCTATGCCCAGAGTCGGACACATAAAAAAAAAAAAATACGTCGTTGTCCATATCCCTCTACGTTCTGACATCACCTTCAACTTTTTCCACATCATTCCCTTCCCCTTCCGATACAACTCCTTATTGCAAGTCTCTGTTCCTTCAGAATATTTCCTACTCTCACGTGACCATCTTTCAGTTGCCTTCCTTTCTACCACAGACCTCCAGCAGTGTTCCTCCCTCACCCCTACCTCTCGTCTCTGTGCTGCCCACCTTTTCACTAACTTCCCTAGCAGTGCTACACCCTGTGAGTCTGCTTTAGTTTGTAACCATTTCATATACTCGGCCTGTTCCTTTGTTCCAGCTCCTGTACTCCCAGTCCACCATGCTCACCTCAACCACGTCCAGTACTTCTTCTGTCACCATCATGTGTCCTGGTACTTCGGTCCGCTCCGTACCTGCTAGTGGTCTCTACAAAGCACCGGATTATTGTGCCGTCATATCAGAGTCAGTCATCACTTACGCCACTCGCTATCACCAATCAGTCCGTAAACGCTGCTATGACATCTTCCAACCAATTGACATACCTTCCAACCTGCCATCTACTAACATTACCGTTATCTCCCCCAACATGCGTATGCTAACATTCCTCAACGACAGTGACTTCATTATGGATCAATTTTCTCTGGCCTTCAGCCATTCATGGGTTCATCCAACCGTTGTGTTTCCCCGTGGTCATCTCTTTCATGGGTTTTCTCCTCATCCTCTCTGCTGTGCACTGTTGTGTCCGAAAATGGAACACAGACAACAGGAAATCAGACTTGCTACTGGCATAGTACGCCCTACCCAAGATTAAGTGCCCTCGCATTCAGGGACTACCAATGCCACCTGATAAGTTGCATAAACTTTGGACAGAAAAAGTACCACCAGCAAATGTTGTCATATCTCTGATACAGTAATGTGTGACATATAGAAACTAACATAGAAAACAAAACAAACAAACAAACAAAAATGGAAAGACATGTGTACCCTCTTTCATAAGAGTGATCTACAGTACTTATATAGATATAAGAACATGCGTGAATGCATACTCTATTTACTCCTTGTATCATATATCAACTTGACTCCTTGTGTATCTTTTTTTTTTTTATGTGTCCGACTCTGGGCATAGGTTTTACAGCCTGCTATCAAGGCCCAGCCGTCCTCCTATTTACCATACACCTCTACATGTCACCACTTCGGCGCTAACACCCACCGTCTATATTGAATACATGCTAGGGCTGTCTCATACAGGACTGGTGTATTGGTATTAGTGGGGTTATTTTTACGACATGTCGGCGGGTCTTCTGGTAGATCAGTAAAGCCTGATTTAATGAAATTCAAATCCTTAAACTGTACCCTGCCCCAGCGAGGATTCGAACCTGGGTCCCTCGGGACTGCAAGCCAACTCTCTACCGATCGAGCTACCGCTTCCCCTTATATCAACATACCTCCCCTTGTAACAATGTATATCCCTAGCTTACATCCCCTTGACATGGCCATGTCCTCCCTCTGACCCCTGCATCATACTTACTCTCTACCATAACCCTGTATCATAATTCCTCCCTCCTTCCCCTGTATCATACTCCCCACTTGTACAAACCTCCACCTCCCTTAGTCATATGAACCACCCCATATAACTCCTCTCTAGTGTCAGGAGACACCATCTCAACCACCCGGGGGAGTATTGTACCATTCCCGTTATATGTATGTATTATGCCCATTATGTACAGTATATGTATATGTGCCCCCACTGTATCCTAGAACTGCAGACGTCATCAGGCGTTCCCAGGCTTGACCAGCCAACTTGAACCATATGTACAAGTAGTCGAGGGCTAACTCTGAGACGGACAACTTCTATCTCCGTGCTCCACAATTAAAGGCCTTCAGGACTTTCCTTCCAGGACTTTCCTTCCACCATCAAGAGAGGCTGTAACAAACATTCATCTTCACAATGACTTCAACATTTTTCGGATCCGGCTTACTTCCCTCTGCCGAAATCTGGTGACCCAGGAAGGTCACTTCCTTACATCCAAATTCACATTTACTGAGATTTAATTTCACCCCGCTAACAGCAAGCAGCCTGAAAAGTTGTTTCAATCGCTCCGATAAAGTAGGGAAGCTGGGGGCCCATAAGATTAACCCGCCGAGTCCCATCGACGTACGGTGTATGTTGCAACTTTTTTCCGCGGACAGACCCAGCGACGTACACCGTACGTCACCCAATTGCAAGGCCCATTGTGTGCACATTTTTCAACATTCGCGGATGATTTTTGGTAGGCATATGTGGGAGACCTTCCCCTGCCTGCTGTCAAGTGGGGATACTGCCAAGCCCCTCCTAACCCTCCCTTCCCCCCTCCCCCCCACTGGGCAATTCACCTGTTAGCAGTCAGCTTGCCAGTAGAGGTATGGTGCCCCACGGTCTCTCTAATGACAAAATTCACGGTAAAAGTGATTCCTGAGGTGGAGGACAAAGAAACAAAGAAGCTAGAGGTAGAAACAAACAGAAGTGATAAGGTGGTAATGTCGTAAAGGAAGGTGCCATTTTGGGTAAGTGAACAATGCTTATAAACGCCTATATTATTGTGTGAAAACCATTATAGACTTTAACTACACAAATTCGTACCAAATAAATGAAATTAATACATAATATAAAGTGGCTTGAATTAGTCAACCTTTCCATAGTTCGTTTTCTTAGCCAGGTACCCTGAAAAAGAAGGAAAACGTAAGGTTGAGTGACACCTGTATCAACATTTTTTTACCTCAGGATCACGATTTCACTATGAATCTTCGATGTTTCTCACCAAAAGCGAAGGTTTCAGCCAAAAAACAAAAAGTAGAAAATCGGTCGGGATCTGGGGGTAGGCTGGGTAAAATACCGGTCGGGACTCGGCGGGTTAAAGCATCTAAATAATTCTTGACCCAACCCTTCTGTAGAAGAGGTGCTAATAATGTGACCATCCATTTGTTGTGAGAAAATTGCAGGGGAACAGTTGAGACCGAAAGGAAGGCGTCTGAATTGGTAGACAGCTACCCCATCACTGAAGATAGTGAGATCACGACTCTCATCTAATAAAATTTGGAAATACGCCTCTCGCATGTCCAGTGTGACATAATACTGATGTCCGGCTGCTTGTTCTACTAACTCATCTAGCCGTGGGAGTGGCTAGACATCCGCCGCATGGTGTTGGTTTACGTAGCGATAATTGAGACACATTCGTTTACTACCATCGGGTTTATTAACAAGGACGATAGGTGACAACCAGGCTGCTGTGGACCTTTCAATGATCTCTCTGTCCTCCATGTCCCTCAACATCTGTGATAATTTGTTTTGCTTGAACTGGATAGCGATACATAGGCCCACGACTGGGCTGAGGGTTTGCAACTTTAATGAGCTGGAGGACCCCTGATCAGGCCTAACTCCCCTTGGTCAAGAATAAAAAGAGGGTCATACTCAAGGATCAACTCAGTTAAATCTTCTCTCTAGTCATTCGTGAGGTGTTGCCAATTCTGTTCGCCGATCAAAGCTTTCAGTTTCTGAGAACGTGTTCCGTTTTGTTTGACGTGATCGTTCTCTGGGAGAAGTCGTTATGTATTTTAGTGATGTTAATTTTGTCAGGGACTGGATTGGCCACTCTCGTATGATCCGATAATGGTACCCTTACGAAATACTTTTACATTTTTGGTGGTGTTAATGAGCTGGAAGTAGATGGTATTTGCCTCATTTACTTGGACCAAATAAGGATGACTATTATGATTAACCCTAGGTTGAGGGTAGATGATGAGATTAGTTGTTGGGTCTTCTGTTACAGGTACAGACATGAATTTAGACTGGTAAGGGTCTACCTGTACTGTAGTAAGGAGGTTATACTGCGAGAAGGTTTGTGTTGGATTAGAAAGTTCTACTGGATCAACTCTCACTCTCCCCACCTTCTGACGGCGGATATGATTCACCACGTAAGGGGCGCCTCCCCAGATCATAACTCTCTTCACCCCATCCCACATGAGCGGAGCTTGGCTCAACACGTCACATCCCAGGAGTATGTCAGTACTGATGTAAGAATTTGATACTATCGGGAACCATTGTTTATGCACCTTCTCGTCACCAACCGCTATTTCAGCTCACAACATTCCTAATACTCTCAGAGGTACACCTGTGACTCCTTGTAAGTGTCGTGGGTTTCGACATGCATTCAGTTCTCCCCAATCCCTTTAATTGCGGATTCCTTAATTAAAGTGTAGTGTAGCTACTACCGGTGTCCATGATGGCTTCTATTATTTTCCAAATTATTATTACACTGATAATGGGGTATGTTTGGCCGCCAGCTAGTCATCTTTGTTGAGACGGTTCATGGGATACCTTCGGAGAGACATTTTGAGCTGCGGTGCTTTGACTATGTCCAGGGCACCCATGTTCCCTACGCCGACATCCGGGTCTGCGACAATCAAAACAATACCCAGGAGGGGGTTTCCGCCAACAGTCTCGGAGGTTGTGAGATGTAGTGAGACAATGAGCACAGTATTTATCACTATACGCTTTGGGGGTATTAGGCCATCCCTTATTTGCTTGTGCTAGTTAGATTTGAGCTCATGGATCCGGCGTTTTAGTTCCTTCATTTCGTCTCTCGGTCCATCTGGACTCGAAAAATCATTCTGATTCGATGAGGTGGATGGCGATAGCCGGTTTCCTACCTCCCCTTCCTTCGCGCTTATCTCGGAAGGCACCGCATTGACCCGAGATGATTCACTCACTTCCAATAGTTGGCGTTCATGTTCAGTTCTGTCCATAAACTTTCTCAACGGGTATTCATCATCTAGGAAACCTTCGAGTTTTACCCATGATGGAAGAGGTAACCCATACCAAAATTTTTGCTTGATAATTCTGTCTCAGTTAGGAAATTTCTCACTAGGAAATTTATGTTCTATGGTCACGTGTTGGCAAATAAAGTGGTGCGTAAACGCCTGAGGTGATTCTACCCAGGCTGAATCCAGCTCCTGCCATGCCCGATCAATACTCACTTCAATAGCAAACTCTGCTCTAAGGAATGCCTTGAATGCTGACCATGAGGTTACTCGATTTTTAGTCTGGTTGTTATGAATGAAAATGGCAAGTTCTGAGCTCACCCGACTCTTCGCGATTTGTATGCATATCCCATCATCCTGATCACACTGTTCTACTGCTTCAAAAAAACATTTCCAGGCGAGCTGCCGCATCGATACCCTGTAGTTGGCCAAGCTCTAGAGTTGGAATATCACGAGGCTTTGTGAGGTTCCCCTTTCCTAACATTGTTAGAGATCGGTCAGGAGACTGAGGATAGGCTGATTTCGAGAGGAACTGCTGCGATTCAGGCTGGTCGAGCTCATTGGCTAACTGAGTTAGTCTAGGAGAGAATTCCTCCTCCTTAAACCGAATTTCTACATCTCGCCAACTCATGGTGTTATGAAAAAGCATAATAACTAGTAACCGTGAGAGTACACCGATCTATCTTCACTCTTATTATTGATGGAGAATTCTTCTTATCCTCTAGCAGTCCACGAATTATAAGATTAAGTGGGCCTCTAGTGTATTGACTGGATTTCTATCTAAATCCCACCGCTTTTGTCACCTTTTGTCACCAGTGTAGCGATATAATTTTGGATCATTTAGTTAATTAATGAAAATAAGA
>JAGKTI010034119.1:0-11525 GCA_018397915.1 Birgus latro | reverse complement strand
GAGTATGTATGAGGGTGCTAAGGCTGCAGTGCGTGTGGATGGCAAACCGAGTGAATCTTTCCATTTGAAGGTTGGATTGAAACAAGGATGTGTCATGTCTCCATGGTTGTTCAATGTGTATATGGATGGGGTTTTAAAAGAGATACAAGATCGGGCAGTGGATGTTGGAGCGGCCCTAGTGAGAGAGGGCAGTGTTTGGAAACTACCTGTACTGTTGTTTGCAGATGATACTGTGTTGTCGAGCGAAGACGAAGGGGAGCTACAAGACTTGGTAGATGAGTTTGGGAGAGTGTGTAAGAAACGGAATCTAAAGGTGAATGTAGGGAAGAGTAAAGTGATGATCTTCGAGAGAAATGAAGCCAGTGAATGTACAGTGAGACTGGATGGGAAGGATATGGAGAATGTGAGTGAATTTAAGTACTTGGGCAGTGAGATGAGTAAGGATGGAAGTCTGTAGGGTGAAGTGCTCGAAAGGGTGCAGCAGGGAAGGAAGGTTGCTGGTTCGTCGAAAGCAGTGATAAGAAACAGGGAGGTGAGCATGGAAGTGAAAAAGTTGTTAAATAACAGCATTGTGATACCAACTCTAACATATGGAAGTGAAGCCTGGACCCTGCTGGAAGGACAGAAGTCAAGAGTGAGAGCAGTGGAAATGAGTTATTTGAGAGGAGCATGTGGAGTCACATGGAGAGACAGACTAACAAATGAGGAAATGAAGGAACGTTGTGGTGTGGTTGTGGACGTGATGGGAAGCATTAGGAGAAACACGTTAAGGTGGTTTGGGCATGTGGAGAGGATGGAGAGTGAGAGACTGACGAGGAGAGTGTATGTGAGTGAGGTGGAGGAGGCGAGAGGGAGGGGGAGGCCGAGGATGAGATGGAGGGATGGAGTGGAGAGGTATATGAGAGAGGGGGGTGTGAGTTGGGAGCGTGGTAGTGAAATGGCAGAGGACAGAGTGTCATGGAGGCGATTTGTTTGTGGCCACCCCTTGCAGGATTAAGGCGTCTGGCAATAGACAGATAGATAGATAGATAGATAAAGTCAACAACTGTGCAGGGGTAAAGAAGGTACAGAGTCAGCTTAGCACACCTTATCCTTTGGAAGCAGATTTTACAAGAGATGTAATGTGATCTCTCCAAGATAAGTCCCGAATGAATGTAACCCCGAGCACGTTCAAGGATGATGCAGGATTGAACTGAATATTATTAAACATTAGTGGATACTCCTGTGGAAGACTGTGTTGGGTTTGATAGGTGTAAAAACTGAGTTTCTGATGCATTAAAAACAACAAGATTATTTTTACCCCAGTCAGATATACGAGCCAAGTCAGACATTAGGTGTGCCATAGCTTCACCCCTTGTTTGTTGAAGCAACTGTAGAGATTGACGTTGCGAGAAACGAATGGAAAGGCGAAGGGTGGAATCATCAGCATACGAGTGGATAGGGATAGATGTACAGCTTAGAAAGTCAATGATGAATAAAAGGAAGGAAGTTGGTGATAGGACAGAACCCTGAAGAACAACACTGTTGATATTTCTAGGAGAAGAACGATGGCCATCTACAACAGCGGCTATAGAACGACCAGAAAGGAAGCTAGAGATGAAGGCGCAGACAGAAGGACAGAAACCAAGGGCAGTTTGAAAATTAAAGATTGATGCCAGACTCGATCGAAAGCCTTTGAGATGTCAAGTGCAATGGCAACCTTCATCTCTAGCTTCCTATCGGAGCGTTCCCAGGAGTCTGAAAGGTAGGTGAGAAGATCGCCAGAGGAGCGCCCCTGACAGAACCCATACCGACGATCAGAAAGAGGGTTGTGATAGGAAACATGCTTTAAAATTTTTCTGTTAAGAACTGACTTGAAAACTTTTAAGACAAAGGATGTTGAAGCATTTGGACGAGTTACAGGGTTGGGAATGGTCACCCTTCTTTGGGACTGACCAAATGAGAGCAAACTTCCCGCAGGAAGGAAAGGTACAAGTTGAAAGACAAAAGCGAAAGAATTTACCTAGGCAGGGTGTAAGCACAGAAGCACAGTTCTTAAGGACAACAAGAGGGACTCCATCAGGCCCATATGTTTCATTAGTATTTAGGCCAGTGATGGCAGAAAATACATCAGCTGAAGAAATTTTAATGCCAGCCATGAGGAAGTCAGAGGGGGGAAGTATTGGAGGAAAAGTACCGGAATCGTCTAAGGTGGAATTGGAGGAGAAAGTCTGAGTGAAGAGATCTGCTTCATCAGATGAAGAAATAGCTACAGAGCCATCAGGGTAGAAAAGTGGAGAGAAGGATGATGAGGTAAAGTTGTTAGAAAGGTTTTTGGCAAGGTGCCAGAAGGAGCGGGAAGAATTCGAGAGAGTTGAGAGCATTTAGTATGGATAAAATTGTTTTTGGCAGGGCAAAGAACAGAATTAGCATGATTCTGGGCAGAAACATAAACAAGATGTGATTCAGGAGTGGGCTAGCTCTGGTACCTTTTATAGGCCTTCTCCTTGTTGCGGACAGCATTAGAACAAGCGTGACTAAATCAAGGCTTTCTTGCATTAGTCAAAGGGTATGAGAAAGGAATGTATGCTTCCATGCCTGAGAGAATATCTTCCATAATGCGCAAGGCACACACATATGGCTCCCGGCTACATTCCAGGCAAAATCAAAGAAGTACTGCCTGAGGGCTCCCCAATCTGCAGCTCCAAAGTGCCACAAACAATGTTTCTTTGGGGGGTCCACAGGCCACACCAGAGCGATAGGACAGGTCAAGGTAATAAGGTTGTGACTGGAGGAGCCCAAAAGAGAGGAAAGTTTAACAGCATAAGCAGAAGGATTAGTTGTAAGGAAGAGGTCAAGTATGTTGGAGCTCTCTCCAAGGCGGTCAGGAATACGGGTAGGGTGCTGTACAAGCTGCTCTAGGTCATTAAGGAAAGAAAAGATGTAGGCTTGTTCACCAGGTGGATCAGTGAAAGGAGAGGAGAGCCAAAGGTGGTGGTGAACATTGAAATCTCCTAGAATGGAGATATCCAAGAAAGGGGAAATGGATAGAATGTGTTCCATCGTAGATGTAAGATAGACGAAGAATTTTTCATAGCCAGTAAAATTAGGAGATAAATAGAGCAGATAAATTTAGTCCAAGAAAGACAGGAAAGCCGAAGCCAGAGAGTAGAGAAATCAGAAGAATCAAGTTCAGGAACACGAGAGCAAGATAAGTCGTTGTGTACACATACACAACAGCCACCTTTGGCTTTGAAATGAGTATTGAGAAAGTAGGAGGAAACAGAAAAGGGTTTTGTCAGTTGCCTCAGACAGTTGAGTCTTTGTTAGGAAAAGGAGGTGAGGTTTAGAGGCGGAGAGGTGGTGTTCAACAGAGAGAAAGTTAGAGAAAAGGCCGTGAATGTTGCAGAAATGAAGAAGAAGCGAGTCAGAGAGTGGCAGTACTCCTCCTTATTTTAGCAATGATTTCTGGTCATTCTGCCATATTCAGACACCAAAGCACACACAGGAATATCCAAAGTAATGCTAAACACCAAGAAAACCATTTAAAAAAAAAATACTGAAAACCAAAAAACACCCACCCTATAGCTACTCCACTGTATGTACAATATCACTCAAAATTTTGCCACTGTTTCCACTCTGCCATATTGAGACAACAAAACACACACAGGATTATCCATTCTAATGCTAAACACTAAGAAAACCATGGAAAAAAAAACAATGAAAACAAAAAAACACCACACATATATGCTATTGTATGTATAGTATCTCTTCTAATTTTGGCTCTGCTTTACAGTCATTCTGCCATACTGAGACATCAAAACAGACATAGGATTATCCATATTAATGATAAACATCAAGAAAACAATGCATAAACAACAAAAATCCACAAAAAACTTGACGACAGTTTGAAAATCTGTTGTCTGTAATGAGTGATTGCTCACGGGGCTCCAAAAAAATTCCACAGTCAAATATCTATCTATCTATCTATTGCCAGACGCCTCAATCCCACATGGGGTGGCCAGAAACAAATCACCTCCATGTCACTCTGTCCCCTGCCATTTCACTGCCCTGCTCCCAGCTCACACCCACCTCTCTCATTTACCTCTACACTCCATCTCACCTCATCATCGGCCTCTTCCTCCCTCTCCCCCCCTCCACCTCACTCACATACACTCTCCTCGTCAGTCTCTCACTCTCCATCCTCTCCACATGCCCAAACCACCTTAACGTGTTTCTCCTAACACTTCCTATCAGATCCACATCCACACCACAACCCTCCTTTACTTCCTCATTTGTCAGTCTCTCTCTCCATGTGACTCCACATGCTCCTCTCAAGTAACTCATTTCCACTGCTCTCACTCTTGACTTCTGTCCCTCCAACAGGGTCCAAGCTTCACTTCCATATGTTAGAGTTGGTATCACAATACTGTCATGTAGCAACTTTTTCACTTCCATGTTCACTTCCCTGTTTCTTATCACTGCTTTCAACAAACCAGCAACCTTCCTTCCCTGCTGTACCCTTTCAAGCACTTCTCTCTCCAGACTTTCATCCTTACTCATCACACTGCCCAAGTACTTAAATGCACTCACATTCTCCATATTCTTCCCATCCAATCTCACTATACATTCACTGACTTCACTTCTCTCGAAGACCATAACTTTACTCTTCCCTACATTCACCTTTAGATTCCCCTAATTACACACCTTTCCAAACTCATTTACCAAGCCAAGCAGCTCCCCTTCGTCATCACTCAACAACACAGTATCATCTGCAAGCAACAGTACAGGGAGTTTCCAAACACTGCCCTCTCTCACTAGGGCCACTCCAACATCCACTGCCCAACCTTGTATCTCTTTTATAACCCCATCCATATACAGATTGAAAAATCATGGAGACGACACATCCTTGTTTCAATACAACCTTCAAATGGAAAAATTCACTCAGTTTTTTGGAAAAATTCACTCAGTTTGCCATCCACACGCACTGCGGCCTTAGCACCCTCATACA
This sequence comes from Birgus latro, assembly GCA_018397915.1. Classification (NCBI taxonomy): domain Eukaryota; kingdom Metazoa; phylum Arthropoda; class Malacostraca; order Decapoda; family Coenobitidae; genus Birgus; species Birgus latro. The sequence continues at coordinate 6,535 of JAGKTI010034119.1, read as the reverse complement.
TACTCTTCGCTGCCTTCAACAACTCCCATCAACTCCATACATTCTTAAAAGTTTCCACAATCCTTGTCTATCCACCCTGTCATATGCTTTCTCCAATTCCATGAAGGCTGCATACAACGTCTTTCCCTTCTCTAGAAACTTTTCCACCAAACAACAGAGAATGAATATCTGATCTATACAACATCTTCACTTCATAAAACCTCCCTGTTCTTCTCCAACTAATTCCTCTGTTATTTCCCTCTGTCAATAAGTAACCTACCATATACCATTCCTATTACACTAAGAAGGCAAATGCCCCTATGATTACCACACACTTCTTTTTCCCTTTTTCCTTCGTACAGGAGAATAATGATATCTAACTTCCAATCCTCCGCGACTCTACCTTCCTCCCAGGCCAATCTGCACACCTTCCACATCCATTCTAATACTATTTCTCCCCCATGCTTCAGCATTTCACCACACACTCCATCAATTCCTGGGGCTTTCCCCATTTTAACTTTCTTCATTGTTTCCACCACTTCCATCCTACTGATTTCTTCCTCTCTTCTCACAACCCTCCTTCTCCCTGCCATTCCCCAGTCACTTATAATAGCATTACTTTCATTCTCTATGTTCAACAATTCATTACAGTGTTTTCTCCATCTGTTCACTTTTTCTCTCTTCTCCACTAGTAATCTACCATTTTTAACTTTCACACCCCAACTAACTTCGTTGGCACCCTGTCTAACTCTCTTTACCTCTTTCCAGAACATTCTCTTACATTCCCTCCACTTTATACTCAAATTCCTTCCAAATTCCTCATCCACTCTTTTCTCACTCTCTCTTACTAATCTTTTCACCTCTCTCCTCCTCTCTACATATAACTCTCTCATCCGTCTCTCAACTTCTTCAACGCCCCTGTTCCTCATCCACTCATTATATGCTTTCTTCTTTTGTGCCACAGCCTCTCTCACCTCTTCAGTCCACCATGCTGTTCCCTGAACCTCCTTTCATCTTCTCTTCACCCCACACACCACCTCACATGCTGCACAAATTTCTTCTGTGAATATCTTGCACACACCTTCCACCCCCGATCTGCTCTAATCTATATTTACCTAATCGCTCCTCCACTTTTATATTCAGCCTTTATTTCATCCTCTTGTAACTTTTCTACCTTCCTCGTAAGAACAACTTCCTCCTGTCCTTCCCTTCCTCTCTTCCTCCATTTTGTTTGGACCCTGATTCTGACTGCCACCAAGTGGTGGTCAGATAATCCACTCCCCCAACCTCTATCTCTTGCATCCATTACACATCTCATCCTTTCATCCACACACACATAGTCAATCATTGCCTTCGTTCATTCAGTTTACCATCCAGCCTTCTCAACACTCGCCATGTATACCTATGGATCATTTTGTGCCTGAAGAGGGTATTAGCCATCACCAACCCCCTCCCAGGACAAATGTCCACTAAAGCACTGCCATTTATCTCTGCAAGTACACCCCACTCACTAACCACTCCATCCACCTTCACATTCCCTACATTTCCATACATATCTCCAATCAGAAACACTCTCTCATTACTTTCAAACTTTTCCAAGCATGCTTCCACATTTGTCCAGTCAAATATGCCACTGGAAATTGGTTACAATGGTATAAATGGTAAACCATCATCTTCGCTGGTGTTTATAACATAAGCTAATAAAAACACACAAAACTTTTAAATAAAAGTACAGAAATGCAGCAAGAATAAAGTGTTCAGGAGTAAAACTTTTCATATAACTTCCCACCATCCTAGTGCAAAATTTTGCCAGCACCTTCTAAGAGTTAGGCATACGTCTAGATGCAGAATTTCATGAGCTTTCTCGTGATCACTTCAGAATTTCAATACGACCAATAGTAGTCGAATAAATTGCAAAAAACTTTGAAAACTCACGAGTCAATGTTATCACCACAGAAGAAGATTGGGGAGTGAGGGAGGAGCCAGGAGGGTATGCAGGAAGGATGGGAGAGTGGGAGAAGCGAGGCTGTGGGCAGAATTCTCCCCCTTTTGCTAAAAGGTCGACAGGCGCTTTTACCATACATTTACTCTTAGCTTGCGGTCTTTTAGATGCCAAGTGGCCATGATGAAACACAACTCACTGTAACCAGGGGAATTTCAAAATTTGGTAGAGAGGCGGATGGCCGCTGTGCCAAACATGTACTCGTGGCTTGTAGGCTGTGTTTGACAGCGGCGGCGGTTGGGAAAGACTTAGCCCGTAAGCCATGCGATATTGGACACTCGATGGGGGTGTGTATGGACATTTTGACACTGCTTGCGGGTTAGTCATATTACCCGGGTGCTGAAGGTTTATTGAGTGATAGAATGAATGGGCAACTTGGCTATTCAGTACAGTGGCAAACGAACATTTAAGCTCTGGCTGTGGGTTGCAGACTACCTCCGGCTCATGGCTCAAGCCCAGCAGCCACGACACCGAATGTGTGAACACATTGGCTGGCTGGCCGAAGTTCTCGGGAACTTTTACGTCCAGATAATAGCAAGTAAATTTGGATAATGGTTTAACAGACCCAAGGTCCAACATCTGGATAACGAACACGTTCGGATACTAAGCACCCGGATAAATGAGGTACTACCGTGTATACTGTATGGGTATACCCAGATTTAATGATGCAATTGGTTAAGTAAAAACCCATCATTAGGCAGGGAATCGTATCTTGGGGTAGATTTAACATGCAAAGTATAGGGATGCATTTTTGAGCCTTGGGTTTCCCTCCCAGCCAGGTCCTAAACCAACCCAAATGAGTCCAAAAACAAGTTTAAAGCCAATCTAAATGGCCTAACAGCCGTAAAAGAAGCTAACCTAAGCCTAACACCAGTAAATAACTCATTGAAACCAACAAATAAAATCTGAAAATCATCAAGAATAAGTCTAGAAAAAAATCAAACTTAGTAAACTGTACCCCAAAATGACAATGTTCATCCCGTCTATGACTAAAACACATTAATTCAAGTCTAAAAACAGTTTATAAATCAACCTAAACACACAATTTTAGTCTAAAATATCAGAAAAAAAAAAAAGTTAAACAACGGTTTGGACATCGTTAGGCAGGGTATAGTGGTATTTCTACCCTCATCGTTAAGCCGGGGTATTGCATCTAGGGGTATCGTATATTGAGGTATTACTGTACTGTATACACACTGCATATATATATATATATACAGTAGAACCTCCTTTTTCCGGCATCAATAGGACCAAGGATGTTCTGGATACAGGAAAGTGCCGTAAACAGGAAGGTGTACTTTATAATTACTCAAAGGATACCCATAAATACTTAAAACCTCACAGAATTCAATTTTGCTTACCAACATCCCAAAGACAAGGTGAAGTGAGTTGATCATAGTGTGCTATACCAGTAGCATTTGACTCTTTCTCTTGTGCCCCACCCCCTACTGATGCCCAGCCCTCTTCCAGCTCTACTCGTTGCTGATTGGCTGAGATAATTATTCTTCTTATTGATATAATAATGAGCCTAGCTACAAAATAGTATCATATTGTTTAGTTTTACTTTGAATTCATTTCTGTATGACAAAGGAAGCACTAAAATTTGCTGAATCAAAATCACTTTGAAAAGCAGCAGCCCACCTCCTCCTGCAACAGCAGTTGAGTTTTGGCGCCAAGAAACTTCGGAGCTTGGCAATAACACATCGCAGCTGTGCCGCTGTTAAACATACTAAGTCATCTACCTGTCACGTCTGTTAAGTTACCACGGTTTCATAATCATATTGTAATTTTCCTTATTTATTTCCTACATTTCACCAAAATCAGAGGGTTCGAATACAGAAGTAGGAAAACGAAGTCACTGGCTTCGCCTACACAGTACAGTATAATTATTTATACGGTATAAATATTTATACCAACAATGCCGTATAAGAAAATTGATTCTATCTCAGTGACTACCATGTCTCTTACATTCGTTCACTATCTAGTTAACTGGTGTAACATTTTTGCCCTACTTACCTCTAAATCATAATTTTCTGGTAACAATTTATTTATTTCATGCTTTGTATCCCATATTTTAGTGCATAAGATGAGAGAAAGGGTGATTTTCTTAGTGACTGCCATGTCCAATACTTACACTATGCTGTCAACTTGTGAACACCTCTGCCTTACTCACCTCAAAATTATCATTTTTTGGTTAAAATTCAATTAATTCATGCTTTGTGTCCATTATTTATGTGAATGGGGTCTTAAATAAGTACAGTAATCCCTCCACTATCCGACGTAACAGAGCCAAAGGCATGTCCGGACAGTGGTCTTGTCCGGATAGTAGCCATGAAGCTCCAGCACTGGTCATTCATGACCCTAACCTAACCTACCCTAAATCAGTAAACCACCTACCTACCTCCCTACCAGACATGCATAGCACTTATTTAAGCCCCTTTCACATAAATAATGCACACAAAGCATGAATTAACTGAATTTTAACCAAAAAATGATGATTTAGAGGTGAGTAAGGCATACGTGCTCACAACTTGCCAGCAAGTGTAAGTAAGTATCAGACATGGAAACCACTATGAAAATCACCCTTTCTCACACCATATGCATTAAATAATTGACACAAAGCATGAATTCATTGAATTTTAATCCAAAAATGATGATTTTGAGGTAAGTAAGTCATAGATGTTCATGAGTTGGCAGCTTAGTGTAAATAAGTATCGGACGTGGCAATCACTATGAAAATCATCATTTCTCACATCTTATGCACTAAAATATGGGATACAAAGCATCAAATAAATAAATTATTACCAGAAAAAGAGTTAGGTATGGCAAAGGTGTTCACTGTTCACCAACAGCACCAGTCATTCTTGACCCCAACTTAACCTAACCTAAATCAGAAAACCACCTACCTAACTCCCTACCAGACATGCATAGCACTTAAAATAAGTCCCCTTTCACAAAAATAATGCACACAAAGCATAAATTAACTGAATTTCAACCAAAAAATGATGATTTAGAGGTGAGTAAGGAATAGGTGCTTGCAACTTGCCAGCAAGTGTAAGTAAGTATCAGACATGGAAATCACTATGAAAATCACCCTTTCTAACATCATATGCATTAAATAATGGACACAAACCATGAATTCACTGAATTTTAACCTCAAAATGATGATTTTGAGGTAAGTAAGGCACAGATGTTCATGAGTTGGCAGCTTAGTGTAAATAAGTATCGGACGTGGCAATCACTATGAAAATCATCATTTCTCACATCTTATGCACTAAAATACAGGATACAAAGCATCAAATAAATAAATTGTTACCAGAAAAAGAGTTAGGTATGGCAAAGGTGTCCACTGTTCACCAACAGCACCGGTCATTCTTGACCCTAACCTAACCTAACCTAAATCAGAAAACCACCTACCTAACTCCCTACCGGACATGCATAGCACTTAATTAAGACCCCATTCACACAAATAATTGGCACAAAGCATCAATTAATCGAATTTTAACCCAAAAATGATGAATTTGGGGTGAGTAAGGCAGGGGTGTTCACGAGTTGGCAGCTTAGTGTAAGTAAGTATCAGACGTGGCTGTCACTATGAAAATCATCATTTCTCAAATCTTATGCACTAAAGTATGGGATACAAAGCATCAAATAAATAAATTGTTACCAGAAAAAGAGTTAGGTATGGCAAAGGTGTTCACTGTTCACCAACAGCACCAGTCATTCTTGACCCTAACCTAACCTAACCTAAATCAGAAAACCACCTAACTCCCTATTGGGCATGCATAGCACTTAAGACCCCATTCACATAAGTAATTGGCACAGAGCATGATCTAATGGAATTTTAACCCAAAAATGATGATTTTGAGGTGAGTAAGGCAGGGGTGTTCGCCAGCTGACTACATAATGAACGTAAGGAAGAGACATGATTATTACTGAGAAAATCACCTTTTCACAGCCTGTGCACTCAAATATGGGACACAAAGCATGAAGTAAAAAAATGTAACCAGAAAAATTATGATTTAGAGGTGTGTGGGGCAAAAATGTTCACCAGTTGACTAGACAGTGAACGTATGTAAGAGACATGGTAATCACTGAGAAAATCACCTCTTTCACAGCCTGTGGACTCAAATATGGGACACAAAGCATGAAGTAAATAAAATGTAACCAGAGAATGAGGATTTAGAAGTCTATCTACCTATTGCCAGATGCCTCAATCCCGAACGGGGTGGCCACAAACAAATCGCCTCCATGTCACTCTGTCCCCTGCCATTTCACTACCAAGCTCCCAACTCACACCCCCCTCTCTCATATACCTCTCCACTCCATCCCTCCATCTCATCCTCGGCCTCCCCCTCCCTCTCGCCCCCTCCACCTCACTCACATACACTCTCCTCGTCAATCTTTCACTCTCCATCCTCTCCACATGCCCAAACCACCTTAACATGTTTCTCCTAATGCTTCCCATCACATCCTCAACCACCCGACAATGCTCCTTCACTTCCTCATTTGTTAGTCTGTCTCTCCATGTGATTCCACATGCTCCTCTCAAAT
>JAGKTI010034118.1:0-11525 GCA_018397915.1 Birgus latro | reverse complement strand
ATATATATATATATATTATTTTGTATAAGAATAGGGCATAGGGCTCATTTCAATGGATGAAAAGAGTAAAAAAATCTGGGGAAGATTTACTTAGCGCAGAGCGGCTTAGCAGACGACACGGGAGGGTAATGGGAGGTAAGGAGGGGAGCCTAGAAAGGGGGAAAATGGCTAAATTGTCAATAATGGATGGGAGTACTGATGACATTACTAGCTCTGACTATTGTTGGACAGTTGGCAGTGCTGATAGATGATACAAGTCACCATCTGAAAGCCCGGGCGAATTTTAAAAAAACACAGAGTCACAGAAGTGATGCCTCGCGGTATGATCCATTGAACCCGACCGTCACGAAAGTGAAGACACACGATTTAGGGGTTAAAATGACTATTAAAAGCGTCATCAGAATCTCTGAGGTTGGATTTGAAATGACTATCAAAATCGTCATTGGAATCTCAAAGGGTTAAACAGATTGCAGGAGCCATAGAGAGTAGTTGTGAGGCAGTAGTCTGTATCTGTCTAGTGGACCCGGATTTACCAGGGAGACACCCCAATTTCTACTGAGGGTTACCGAACTTTCCAGAATGGTATTAATAAAAAAATAAAACGTACGACAAATAACAAGGTGGTCCAGTTTATTATGTGGAACACTGGCAGATGGAGTTCACTGGTCAGATGAAGCAAAAAGTAAAGTAAAAGATAAACTGTTGGCAGTGGTAAAGGGACATTTGGTTTACAGGATTGGGAAGCCTGTAGAAGTAAGAGTTATTATTTTTTCTAGCACCATGAGTTGGCGAGATGTAGAAATCCAGTTTAAGAAGGAGGAATTCTCTCCTAGACTGACTCAGTTAGCCAATGAGCTCGACTATTTTGAATCGCAGCAGTTCCCTTCAAAATCATCCTATCTTCAGTCTCCTGACCGACCTGTAACCTTGTTAGGAAAAGGGAACCTCACAAAGCCTTGTGATATTCCAACTCTGGAACTTGGCCAACTACAGGGTATCGATGCAGCAGCTCTCCTGGAAATGTTTTTTTAAGCAGTAGAACAGTGTGACCAGGATGATGTAATGCACATACAGATCATGAAGAGTCGAGTAAGCTCGGAACTTGCCATTTTCATTCATAACAACCAGACTAGAAATCGGGTAAACTCACGGTCAGCATTCAAGGTGTTCTTTAGAGCAGAGTTTGCTATTGAAGTTAGTATTGACCGGGCATGGCAGGAGCTGGTTTCAGCATGTTATGATTAGGCAGAATCACCTCAGGCCTTTACGCACTGTTTCATTTGCCAACATGTGGCCATAGAACATAAATTCCCAAGTGAGAAATTCCCTAACTGGGACAGAACTATCAAACGGAAACTGTGGTATGGATTACCTCTTCCATTACGGGTAAAACTCGATGGTTTCGTAGATGACGAATACCCGTTGAGAAAATTTATCGATAGAATTGAACACGAACGCCAGCTATTGGAAGTGAGTCACATGTCAATGCGGTGCCTTCCGAGGGATTTCGAAGGAAAGGGAGGTAGAAAACCAACTATCGCCATCCACCTCGTCGAACCAAAGTGATTATTCGAGTCCATATGGACCGAGAGACGAAGTGAAGGAACTAAAGTGCTGGATCCATGAGCTCAAATCTAACCTAGCACAAGTGAATAAGGGATGGCCTTGTACCCCCAAAGCATATAATAATAAATACTGTGCTCACTGTCTCACATCAGCACATAACCTCCGAGATTGTTGGCAGAAACCCCCTCCTGGGCATTGTTTTGATTGTCACAGACCCGGATGTCTGCGTGGAGAACGCGGGTGCCCTGGATGTGGTCACAACACTGCAGCTCAGAATGTCTCTCCGAAAGTATCTCATGAACCATCTCAACAAATATGACTAGCCGGCGGCCAAATATCCCCCACCATCAGTGTAATAATAAATTTGAAAATAATAGAAGCTATCGTGGACACTGGTAGTAGCTACACCACTTTAATTAAGAAGTCTGCTTTTACAAGGAGTTACAGGCGCACCTCTGAGAGTATTAGGAATGCTGCGAGCTGAAATAGCGGTTGGTGACGGGAAGACGCATAAACAGTGGTTCCCGGTAGTACCAAATTCTTACATCAGTACTGACATACCCCTGGGATGTGATGTGTTGAGCAAAGAGAGTTATGATCTGGGAGGGCGCCCTTTATGTGGTGAATCATATCCACCGTCAGAAGAACAAGGTGGGGAGAGTGAAAGTTGATCCAGTAGAACTTTCCAACCCAACACAAATTTTCTCACAGATTAACCTCCTTACTACAGTAAAGGTAGACCCCTGTCTGTCTAAATTCATGCCTGTACCTTTGTAAGGGAAGACTCAACTACTAATCTCATCATCTACCCTCAACCCAGGGTTAGTCATAATAGTCATCCTTATTTGGTCCAAGTCAGTGCGGCAAATACCATCTACTTCCCACTCATTAACACAACCAAAAAGGTAAAAGTATTTCGTAAGGGCACCATCATCGGATCATACGAGAGAGTGGCCAATCCAATCCCTGAGAAAATTAACGTTACTAAGATTCACAACGATCTTCTCCCAGAGAATTATCACGTCAAACAAAATTGAATACGCTCCTAGAAACTGAAAGCTCTGATCAGCGAACAAAATTGTCAACACTTCACTAAGGACCAGCGAGAAGATTTAAATAAGTTGATCCTCGAGTATGACCCTCTTTTTGTTCTCGATAAAGATGAGTTAGGCCTTATCAGTGGTCCTTCAGCTCATATTAAAGTCACAGACCCTCAACCCAGTCGTGGGCAGATGTATCGCTATCCATTACAAGCAAAGCAGATTATCAAAGAGATGTTAAGGGACATGGAGGACAGAGAAATTATCAAAAAGTCGACAGCAGCCTGGTTGTTGCCTATTGTCCTTGTAAACAAGCCTAATGATAGTAAACGAATGTGCCTCGATTATCGCCACGTGAACCAACACCTCGCGGCAGATGTCTACCCACTCCCACGGTTAGATGAGTTAGTAGAACAAGCAGCTGGACATCAATATTATGTCACGCTGGACATGCGAGAGGCGTATTTCCAAATTTTGTTAGATGAGGGGAACCGTGATCTCACTACCTTCAGTGATGGGGTAGCACTCTACCGATTTAGACGCCTTCCTTTCGGTCTCAACTGTTTCCCCGCAATCTTCTCATGACAAATGGCTGCATTATTAGGGCCTGTCGTACAGAAAGGTTGGGTCAAGAATTATTTAGATGATTTAATGTTATGGGCCCCCAGTTTCCCTACTCTATTGGAATGGTTGAAACAACTTTTCAAGCTGCTTGCTCTCAGGGGGGTGAAATTAAACCTCAGTAAATGTGAATTTGGATGTAAGGAAGTGACCTTCCTGGGTCACCAGGTTTCGGCCGAGGGAAGCAAGCCGGATCCGAAAAATGTTGAGGCAATTACGAAGATGAAGCCACCCACCACTGTGAAGGAAGTGAGACGATTCCTCGGAATGTGTGGGTTTTATAGAAAACACGTACCTTCGTTCACATGGATTGCTACACCCCTTACCAATTTGACTAAATCTCGAACAACATTTCACTGGATGGACGAATGTCAGGAGTCTTTTGAACATCTCAAATCTTGCCTTACAAACACCCCTATTTTGGTTAGAGCTCGGGTAGAGCAACTGTTCGTTCTTACCATGGACGCCAGTAACACTCATGTTGGAGGAGTCCTTAGTCAAATCCAAGCTGATGGTACCAACAAGCCAATCGGGTACTTGTCGGATGAACCAATGGATTCTGGAAATAAGGGAATATAACTACGACATTCAATACTTGAAGGGCAAGAATAATTTTGTTGCAGACTAGTTGTGATGCCCAGTTCGAGTGGTAGTCCGATCGCCTGAAGCTACATAGCTCGGGTTAGACCGAGAACAGATGAGAGACCGCCAGAGAGAAGATTCAGTATGGGGAGAACTAGCGCAGTATCTGGAAGGTGGTAGAATCCCTGTTAAAATATTACCAAAGACTCCGTTAGATCAGTTGCCTTGGTGGATGAATTATTACATTTTGTGCACGAAAAGGCGGATGGTAATCTTCATTATAGTCTCATAGTTCCTCTTACCCTAGTTGTTCAGGCTGTACAACACGCCCAAGAATTAACAGGTCATCTAGGGCAAAAGAAAACTATATAAAAAACCGAAGAACTCTATTACTGGCAAAATCTTAAAGTCGTTGTATGTGAGTATGTAAAAAAATGTGTAACTTGTCAAAGGTTCAAACAGGACACTGGATTGAAGCAACAGTGGAAGGAATTACCCCCAGTGAATAGACCACTCGAGAGGATTGGAATAGATCTCACTGATATGGTTGCTGGAGTCCAGGGTTATCGCTATGTGCTTACAGTATTGGACAACTATAGTTGCTTCGTTAGGTTCTTTCCCCTTACAACAAAACAGACCACACACATCACAGACAAACTTGGGCAGTATGTGGCAGACTGTGGCACACCCTGCGGAACTGTCCTGGATTACGGAGGCGAGTTCATCAGCAGAGACTTTCAACGGTTCTGCCAGGAACACCAAATGACCCTGTACTACACGACCCCTTATCATCCCCAAGGGACTGGAATAACCGAGAGGATGCATAGGACCCTGAAATCAATCCTCTCCGCCTTATGTCAGGGCCACCCTCTTCACTGTCCCAATTGCTCCAGTCCTGTCAGATCGCCATGAATCAGGCAGTCTGTACGTCTACGGGGCAGCAGCCCTACTATGCTTTTTTTTCTCGCCATCCACCCAGACTTGTCGGTGTGCCACTACCCTCAGTCGATGGTGAGGAAGACGGGATAACGGTTGCCCATGCACTCATTCGGGAAACGCACCGGAAGATGTCAAGATGGTACAGAGACGTGGCTAACCGAAGGTGAAAGAATGAAGTGGTTGGAGTTGGAACCCTTGTGTGGATTAACCCCTACACCGCGGGGTTGTTGGAGGCATGCTGGGCCCTTCCTATGGGGATATTCGCACTCTGACTGACTTTTTATAAATATTTGCCAAAAATCGGTTGTTAGTCCAAGATATTATAGTTACATATGCATATGGTACATATCTTCAGCTTTCTCCTGGGATGATTTTTTAGCACTCGTCGACTACCGTACGACTTGTGGAGACTTCTGAAGTTGGGTAACTAAGTCTCCACTTTACACTTCCCGACATCCCCTAATCTGAATACCACTGACAGATATTATCACTAGAAACACTATTCAGTGATTTCCAAGTAGTTTGGAATCCATACTAAAAAAAAAAAAACTGTGAAAGCAATGTAAAATATGAGCGTGTACGAGCCTCCCACTCGCGCTAATTCGCTGCTGGTATTCTGTCATTTCTTACTCAAATGCCCACTCACACTTTATTATTTCTAGTACTTTATTACACTTATATATATCTACATTCCTTTACCGCTTCCCACACGATGTTTAGTAGGGGTAGAGGTCACAGGGCCTTTTATAATAGGCGCAAAAGCGGCAGAAATGGAGGGGCGTCATTTCACAGTGAAGGACGAGAGTGAACTGACTGTATCTCGGTAGCCAAGAGTTGAAAAGGTCAGCTGATAACGTATAAGCTAAGAAATAAGTCGTAGGAAATCTAGACAATACATAATAAATTACGTTTTTCCAGGTGAATATAAATATCACTCAAGCTTCTCCCTTCCTTTCTTATATACATTTATATTATGAGAGTAGCTCATACGGCATATTTCAAGGGGAAAAAAAGCAGGGGAAATTAGCGAACGAGTGCAGGTTGGATGTTGCCAAGTGATAATCAGCCAATTTCAGGTGTATGGCACTATCAGTTACCTTATTATATATATATATATATTCATTGTTTGACAGCTTCAGGAAAAATATATTGGCAAGAAAAGGGAATTGTATTTTGTTTTTGTTGATTTGGTAAAGGCCTTTGACAGAGTCCCTAGAGAGGTGGTGAAGTGGGCAATGAGAAAGCTAGGGTTGGAAGAGTGGCTGGTTAGGGTGGTTATGGCCATGTACGTGGGTGCTCACACTCAGGTAAGGGTGAATGGAGCTTTGAGTGATGAGTTTCCCGTGAATGTTGGTGTGCATCAGGGGTCAGTTTTGAGTCCCTTGTTGTTTATCATGGTGCTTGAAGCCCTCTCACGTGACTTCAGAGAGGGACTCCCATGGGAGATGTTGTATGCTGATAATTTGGTGTTGATTGCTGAGAATGAAGGGGAGGCTGAGGAAAGATTTAAGAAGTGGAGAGATGGTATGGGGCACAAGGGCTTAAGGGTAAATGCAGATAAAACAAAAGTGATGATATCTAGGGTTGGTGGCGGTACAATCAGAGGAGAGGGAGAGTGGCCATGTGCAGTTTGCCACATGGGTGTGGGAAGTAATTCCATGTTGTGCAGTATTTGTGATAAGTGGGTGCACAAGAGATGTAGTGGTATTAGAGGTAGACTGCGAGATAATGCTGATTTCATGTGTGCGTTGTGTCGGGGAGAGCAGGCAGAGATTGTTAGGCGTGAGAGGGTTGAACTTGCAGGTGAGTCTCTTGTTTGTGTGGAGGGGTCCATGTTGTGCAGTATTTGTGATAAGTGGGTGCACAAGAGTGTCCGACTCTGGGCATAGGCTTTACAGCCTGCTATCAAGGCCCAGCCGTCCTCCATACACCTCTACATGTCACCACTTCGGCGCTTAACACCCACCGTCCATATTGAATACATGCTAGGGCTGTCTCATACAGGACTGGTGTATTGGTATTAGCGGGGTTATTTTTACGACATGTCGGCGGGTCTTCTGGTAGATCAGTAAAGCCTGATTTAATGAAATTCAAATCCTTAAACTGTTCCCTGCCTCAGCGAGGATTCGAACCTGGGTCCCACGGGACTGCAAGCCAACTCTCTACCGATCGAGCTACCGCCTTGTTATTTGGGAGACATGTTATGTGCCGGAGGTGGGGCTGGAGTTAGCTCGGTTGCTAGAGTGAGAAGTGGTTGGAAGAAGTTCAGGGAGCTGTTGCCTCTCCTGACATTGATAGGACTCTCCTTACGTGCTAAGGGGTCCTTGTATGCAGCATGTGTTAGGAGTGTGATGCTGTATGGTAGTGAGACCTGGGCAGTAAAGGAAGAAGATATTCGCAGGTTTAAACGTACAGAAATGACAATGATTAGGTGGATGTGCAGTGCGTCACTGCGTGCAAGGCCTCGGGGGGCTGAGTTTACGATAGAAGAGTTGAGAGGTAGGATGGGACTGGAGTGTATTGGTGTTGTGATGAGGAGAGGTAGGCTGAGGTGGTTTGGACATGTGGAGAGGATGGGGGATGATAATTGGGTACAGAGGGTGAGAAGTGTTAATATTGGGGGAGGGGTTGGGAGGGGTAGACCGAGAAAGACATGGGACGAGGTCATTAAATGTGACTTAAGGGTTAAGGGACTGATTAGGGAGGCTGCCAGAGATCGAGCAGCGTGGAGAGCCGCCATTAGGTGACCAAGGCCGACACATGCAAGCATGTTGGAGCCTTCAAAAACAAAAACGAATACACACACACAGTAGGCGCGGAAAGTGTTGACGCCATCTTAAAAAAAGAAAACATTCTTGTGGTTAGCAAGGAGAAACAAATAAATTAACACTCACCATTGAATTTAGTATTTACTGGCATTCCCCTTCACCTTTATTATCTTCTTAAGGCATCTGGGGAGACTGATGGCATAGTTTTGCAGAACAGGGGGACTAAAACTGCTCCATAGCTGCTTGACTGCAGCCTCAAGTTTAGGCAAAGATGATGTGCCGCTTCATGTGCGCCCATAAATTCTCAATGGGATTGATATCTGGGCTGTTTCCGGGCCAATCTCGAATAAAGGGAATCTCACAGTCTGTTAGCCACTGTTTCACTGACTTTGCAACATTTTCAGGGGCAGAATCTTGCATAAATACTCTTGCCTTGGTTTTATCAAGAGTCACGTGAAACATCACATAATAGCTCCAAATAATTGTTCTGGTTCACTTTTTCATTTGCAGGTAGAATTACCAACTCACCAACACCATAATATGTAAAGCAGCCCCAAGCCATGAGTGAGGCTGGGTATTTAACAAACTTGGAAGTGTACTTAGGATCCAGGGGGTCACTGCCTGGTTTGCGGTACACTCGTGATGAAGGGGTACCAGTGACAGTAAATGTTGACTCATCACTCCAAAGCACAGTTTTCCATTGCTCCTCACTTCAGGCAAGATATTTCTTACAGAAATTTACTCTCTTTTTCTTCTGAAGTGCAGTTAGCAGTGGTTTTTTATGAGAACAAAAACTCTTGCAGCCCAGATCGTCATGCAACAGTTGCTGCACACTTCTGACAGACACATCTGCCAGCAACTGTGGGTTCTTTTCTTTTAAATCCCGTGCTGTTAGCCTTGGATCCTTGCTAACTTGCCTTGAGATCAGCTGACGGGTCCTGAAGGTTGTCTTATGAGGTCTCCCAGGCTTGGGAAGTGGAGTGGGAGGAATGGCCTCCCCACTGTCCTTGAACCGCTTCACCAGTCTCTGCACTGTCCTCATTCTAACACCATCTGATTTGCAATAAATAGGAGTTTGTGGCCAGCTTTGTATAAAGTAATCACTTCCACACATTTGTCCTTGCTTTTGGTTACTTTAGGCATGATGAGAATGCGGTAGGTAACCAAATAACTGTTATTTGAGTCAAAACATGCCCTCGTGGTGCATCACACACAGAGACAATCCTCCTCCTGTGGCTGCCCAAACATTACTGAGCCTGCTCCTGTGTTGCCAAACCTATCAAGCAGGGTTGCCAGCTCCCGTTGAAAAAGCGTCAGCTCATTTTGCATCACAGGGGAGGGTAGTATTGACCCTACTTCACTTAATGCGAAAAAGAATGACATCGGCAAAAAAGCGTCAATATTTTCCGCGCCTACTGTATATATATACAGAGATATCCTGATTATCCGGGCTATATGGTGCGAAGGGGTGACTGAATAATCCGAAATCACGATTAATCCGGCGGAAACAAAAAACAAGTACTACTTAGACTGATTTATTTACCGGAAAATGTACACTCAACGTAGCAGAAAGACCTTACCAAATCTTTGCATATGCTTCCTGCTTGTTTCTGTATTTTTCTAGTTTCAGTTTGGTAAATTTCTTTATCTTGCTGAAAAATTTCCTCTCTGTTAGTATAGTCATGTTCCTGAAGCTGTACAGTCGCGTTCGTGAGTCCTGATACACATGTAGTTGTCTTGTCTGATGTTGTGTCCACCGTTGGTAGGATGTTGAACTATTTCACTTGCTAACTGACCAAATTATGTTCAGTGTATCAAGCAGTAAGCACAAAAGTTCTATATTCCAAAAGCAGTGATCACTGCAATAGAGAACAGAAACACCTGTTTATCGGGACTCATGAATGCGACTGTACCTACGATTGTTTCCAGCACACTGGAAGAAACTCAACATATTCAAGTGTGGATTTTGTTTCCCAACTTCCAAACTGGAGATTAAGTTAGGTTAAATTATTAGGTGCAGTTAAGCTAAGTTAGGCCAGGTTTGGTTAAACAATTAGATCAGAACAGTAGCTTCCGCCATTACGTTAACTAACAACAAGAGTTGCACACCAGCAGAATAGCTAAAAACAACGGGGAAACAGATTTAATAAGAAATGTTTATTTGCCAACCCAGAAACAATCAGAAAAACATAACAGAATATCAGGATGAACTGATTTGGTAAGGTGCTTTTACTGCTTACAGTAAAGCATATGTTTAGCCCCCTCAATGGCCGTGAGTTCAGAAATTTGTATGCTCCCGTGGCAGGCCTTGGAACCATTTTTTCTATGTTCCAGAATCAGTTTCATTTTCTTACAGATGTGGTAAGACTCGTCTGGTGCACTTTTAATTTTTTTTTTTTGTCCCTAAACCCATCTTCTGATTTGTTATGAATCGTGAAAGAATAAAATTAGGGCGCATGTTACATTAGCATTAAAACATACTGACGAAAACATCTGGGATGAACTGACCGCCTGACTGTTTGGGATGGTACAGCAGGTTTGTATAACCATACCAGTGACTTTCGTTCCCTTCCCATAATTGTTCGCAGATTTTATAGCTCCCTAACTCAACGTCATTGACACCGGTGCAGTAATGCATTGTTCAAGGATGGCAGCTATGAAGGGGTTAATGAAATACATAATTATTTGTATCAATACTGTCTCAAACGTACACATAACAACAAACGAAGAATGAGCAGTAAATGTACACTTAGCTGCAAAGATCAGAAATAACTGTATGCTCTGTCGGTCCGAAATGTGTTGGGAACCGCGACACTGAACAAAAAATGTGGGATGCTAACTTATGAGAAGACGTGAGACAAAAGTTTTTTTTTTTCTTCTGACTAGTAAACATTTTTGCTCCAATTCGTCCCCTAAAATTGTGAAACCTATAAATTTTCATGTAAGCATACAGCCTAATGACCTTGCCAAGTCAATTTATATTCCTCTAGTTTGTTTTCTGTATTTTTCTGCCTATTTTGAGGGTGGTAAATTACCTTTCTCTTGCAGCAAGATTTCCTCTCTTATTATCATAATGTTCCTTAAGCCTTACCTACTATTGTTTTCGGCATAATGGAAGAAACTTACTCAAAATTAAGGGGCATGTTACATTAGCATTTAAACATATCGGCGAAGACATCTGAGAGGAATTGACCGCCTGGCTGCTTGGGACAGTAGAGTAGGGTCGTGTAAACATATCAGTGACCTTCGATCCCTTCCCATAATTGCTCGCAGTTTTTTTTTTTTAGCTTTTAACTCATCAGCATTGACACCGGTACAGTAAAGCATCGTTCAAGGCCGACAACTATGAAGGGGTTAATGTAATACATTATTGTTTGCATCAATACTCTCTCTTTCACACACACACTCAAGAACGAACAAAAGAATAAACATAATGTACACTTAACTGAAAGAGAGAAATAACTGTATGCTCTGCCAGTCTGAAATGGGAAGCGGAATATCTAACGAAGAATGTGAAACTGAATGCTAACTTAAGAGAACACGTGAGATGGTAGAGTAATTTTTTTCTGATTAGCAAACATTTCTGTTCCATTTCATCCCCTAAAATTGTGAAACCCATAAATTTTCGTCTAAGCATACAGCCTAAAGACTTTACCAGTTCAATTCATATTCCTCTACTTTGTTTTCTGTATTATTCGCTTTGAATTTGTTAATAATTACCTTCTCTTGCTGAAAGATTTCCTCCTTTATCATCATCACGTTCTTTAGGCCGTACCTACGACTGTTTCTGGCACAGTGGAAGAAACTTGTTCAGCGTAATAAGAAGTTGATTTCAATTAGAAGTGGATTTCGTTTCCCAAATCTCCAGCTGGAGAACAGATTAGGATAGGTTGAATTATTAGGTAGTTAAGCAATGTTAGGCTAGGTTAGGTTATCAATCGCCTAACAAAACTCCACCTTGCCATCCATGTGATCGAGTTGTGAGCAGGAGGTGTGGGTGGGGGGGCAG
>JAGKTI010034116.1:0-11526 GCA_018397915.1 Birgus latro | reverse complement strand
ATTTCTCCATCACGAATGCTGAGTTGTATTAACAGACAAACACTGGAATATGCTGTTAGTCGTGAAGATGTACTATGGAAAGAATGTACAGCAGTAATAGTTCTCTTTCTGAGCTACGTGAAATAAGCTGCCAAATGACAGAAATGTTGATCAAGTTGAGATGAACGAACTCTAGTAAACAAAGGAGACTTGTTGCTACCTAATAACAAAGATTCATTGAATTCCTCGCCACCTCAACTGGGCATGCATGTTGCGTGGTGGCTTATTGCCGTCAGGTGTAAACAAACCAACTCAAGTATTCCTGTCGCAGTTGGTTGTTTCACTTTGAGCGATAGGCAAGTATATTTAAAGAAAAATAGTTTTACCATATGTATATTTTCATTCGTAAGTTACATAAACAAATTATATGTTGTATTCATTTACATAGCGAGCATACAATTTATGCATGATATTATTGAAGAACATTTCACAGATTCATATTCTGTTTGTAACTGTAAAGACGGAGAAATAAGGATGCCATTTGAAAGCATTGTGCATTACAAAAAGACCGAATACTTGCTGTGGGTTGTGTTTTTGGTGAAGACTGGGACTTGGCACAAATGGACTGTCTCCTTAGCCGACTGTCTGGGGTGAGGTGAAACAAAATGCAGGATACATCCCGGCTATGAGCGGGTTAAGCTCCTCTATGAATACGGCTTCATGGGAGCACCTCCTTCGATTGGCAATGATAAGTGGAGGCAGGTGCATGGTCGATACTCTACCGGCCATAGTATCGCGCCTGTGCCATTTTCTTTTGCACTGGTACTGTTACACGTATTCTATTTACAATAACACAGGGGAGGGCGGTGGCCGAGTCGGTAGAGAGGTAGTCTGCTGTCCTAATGGACGCGGATTCGAATCCCTGTTGGGACAGTGGTATAGTCGAAGAATCTGAATTTTGTTAAGACAGATATTACTGCTCTACCATTTGACCCACCAGCATGTCGTAAAAACACCCCAACTGATAACAACACACCAGTTCTGTAGGATAGAGTCCTAACGTGTATGCAACATGGACGGTGAGCGTTAGCCCCGAAATGGAGACATGTACAAGTGTGTTGTGGGTAAGAGGACTGCGAGGCCTTAGGGAACGAGTTCTTAAACTTATGTCCAGAGTCGGATGCATTATTTTAAAAAAATGTGCCGGACGGTTCTATTTACCTAGTATAAGGAATATCTGCCGCGTTATTGGTCCCCACTTCTTCCCCTCCCCAATCCTTCATACCTGTCCTGTTGTCGTACCCTCAGCCCCTCTATACGACCCGGTCCAGGTCGAGCCAGATTCGTATTTTCTCAGTTACTAACATGTCAATTTACCGTACTGTGAAAACAAAGCACAAAGACTATCTCCTATACCATCTACAACTGGCACTGTTGTTAATCTCGGTATAGAGGTGCAGCGTGATGCATTAGTTAGGTGTTGCCGCTCTCCCCTTGTCTTGTACTGGGGACACGGCCATCACACTGTCCTGATAGAACTGTCCAACGTTAGACCCATCCTCGTTGCTTGTGGGAGAAAATGGCCACCACCCCTCAGCAGATTTTCTATAATGTGAAGAAAATAGGCTGTTAAGTAAGTATCCGTGTCAGTAGGGTTACGTGCCAGTTACATCACTTCACAGGTAGGTTAGGGCCGTTGGGTTCGGTGCGAATGTTTATGTCTTAACAGGAAGCTCTTATCTTTTCCACGAATCTCCAATACGGGGAGAGATATGGCACCCACACCCAACCCAATGGACCCAACCCAACAGGGAAGGGATGTTATTGTAACCTAATTCAGTTCAAACCCATATTTGCCACTCATTCTTCAAGCTACAGAGGGTTTGCGCGGATCTCTCTCTTCATCTGCTGATCCGTGGGTTGTAATGCACCCACAGTAAATCGTATAACACTAGGGATGGAGGGAAACTTCCTTCCCCTTCTGACCTGTGTTTCGGAAATTAACAAAGAGCAGTTACACAATATCCACCGTTTTATTTTGTTCTGGAGGACAGGGTGGTGATGATATTGATGGCGGTGGTGGTGGTGACAACGATGATGATCTTACCTTTTCAACCCAGTGACTCAGTTTTATTTTTAGTCATGCTGTCTGTAGGTGATTTTATTCAGCTTAAGATAGATATATCGAACTGACGATAAACTTTTCTAGCCCCTTCACACCTGTAGACTTTCCTTAAGTTGTTTCGAACTGGAGAGGAGAGATATAACCTTCATTATCCTCTTCACAGCTATGGATTTTCCGTGAGTTGAATATAATCATATGGATATAACAAGAATGACAAAATTGTGTAGTCTGACAAAAAATATATATAAAATTAAGGGAACTGCTCCCCACGTTTCACTAACATAGAAGCCCAATAGAGGCGGTGTATCCTCATAACTGTCTTCACAAAGTACTAAATTACGAAAAACAGGTACAGATGCATAGGTAACTAGAAAGCAGTCAGAGACCACATACCTCCGTCAATGGCAATGCAGGACCCGGATCCAGATCTGCCCCAAGATTTAATCAATTCTTTCGTGGCCCATGGCCCACCCTCCACAAAATTTCATTGAAATTCATGGAGAACTTTTGAAGATATCGTGTGGACAAACAAACAGACAGATATAGGAGAATACATAACCTCCTCCAACTTCGTTGCCACCTTCATTGACAGACATAATTATAAAACTGCATCAAACTACAAACCAATTGGTCCACTGATAAAGAAATGGTGATCGATGATAAAATCTTTGCCATGAGAGTGTAAAATATAACGGAATGACGGTCTTTTTTACTCTAAGTATAATACAGTGCGTTTTGATCTGTTTCATTAAATCTTAGATAATGCGTTACATAAATTGGCCTTGCGATAAGGAAAGAATTGAGAGCAATAAGTTGGGCAAGAAGATTATTGAGAGTGGACAACTCTGGGACTGTTTTCCTCAATCTGTGTTGCCCTGCATCCATGCCCTTTGGTCATTTAAACGCTGTGTGTCCAGCACCTCGATATGAACGTATATTAAATTTGGCACTTTTCTGTTTGTTTCTCCGTGAAAAGAGAAGCTTTTCTGCAGCCTTATAACCTTTGATTCTTTCGTTTTTGCATGGGAGAGTATATATATATAGATAGATAGACAGATAAATAGATAGATAAACAGATAGACAGATAGATAGATAGACAGATAAACAGACATATGGATAAACAGATAAGTGTTCGGCTATACTTGAACTCTGTGATATTCATGCTTGCACTTTATGCAATGCGGTGGATCCCAGCCTTTGTAGTGTTATGTGGGAAGTACGCCTGTAGATGTGTTAAGGCTACTGCCTTCCATTGGCTGTTTTGCATACGGTAATTTCGGTAAAACTACTCATAATAATATTTTATATTTTATATTTACTGCCTGATGCTACTTCCTACAAGCAGTCCTTTAAAAAAGAAAAAAAATAACAGAACAGAGGAAGGAAAACAAATTATTAAAAAAAAATCCATACACTAGATTACTGGCATCCTCCATTCATAAAAAAAAAAAAACTGTAACAGTTGGACTTGAACAGCCGTGGGTTGAAGTTTAGAGGGAAACAACTCTCGGGAAGCGAATTCAAAAGAGATGCAGTTCGGGGAATAAAAGATTTCTGATAGGCGGACGTTCTGCAGTATGGCTTTTGACATTCCAGTCATGAGCGCTACCATGATTTTAGCTTTATTTGCTCAACTTCATTTGGAAGAGACAAGCTTTGTAGTCTTTCAGCCTTTCATTCTTTCTCATGCACATTAAAAATTATCTCCAAGCACTTCTTTATCTACACATGAAATAGGCAAGGTTCATTGAGCCTGAAATATGCCTCGTAACTGCTCAAGTTGGTACACGATACTATGGTCTTGTTACCCTAACTTAGCAAAGATTTTCGTCCTCTTACAGCTGATTTTACGTACTACAGCTTGATAGCAGAATAAGACAATTCAAAGACTCCATATAATTTCCATTGCACTCCCTTGTAACTAGCGTCATATCTTGTGTTGATCTACTGTTACAACTCAAAATTTAAGATGGTGATATCACAGTTTTAATCCAAGTTAGAGTGAATAACTACACACATACTAGCCCCATTGCCCGGGTCACAATTCTCCTATACTCCCCCACATTGTCCCATCACTGTGCACACTCTTGAGCCATGACCTCTGAACATCCCTCAAGCTTGGGCATCATACTGGGTGAAGACATAACTATAACCCAGTGTTAGGGTGATGGTTCGAAGCTCTGTTAGACTGCAAGGAGAAAAATTGGCGATGATGCTGTTACGCGTGCGGTCCAGAAAAATAAACTTTGATAGCTCGATCGGTGTGAAAGCCTGGATACTATTTCCCTTCAGCCGGTGACGAAAGCAGAGCGTAGCAGTGGTAATAATAGTTGTAAGAGTTGTTGTTTATAGTAGTACAGTAGCAGTTGTTGTTGCTGTTGTTGTTGACTAACCCCGGTCTGTCTGGCCGAGCAGATCCTTCAGACTCAGGCAAGCAACCACCCCTGCAGAGCCGTCCTGTGGCGTGAACGTATGTTCTCTTGCTCCTGACAGCGCCTCGCTACAGCAAGGTGTGGGGGGGCAAAGTGTGGATGTTTGGTTCTCGGGTGGACGCTGCATTTGTGTCTCCAACCATTTAAGAGGGACACCATAGTAGTCTCCACATGACCTCACTGTATGGTTATATCGCTATCACACAGCGTTGTAAATGGTTTCCTGGGTTATAGGAAACCATCAGGCTTGACAAAATCGAACCATCTCAAACGCTTACTAATAGGGACAAAGTTTTCATTGTATTTCGCTAGTTGTAAATTATCTTAGGGCGAGGTGGGAGGATAGTAGTTTCTTTGATTGTGCAGTTGGCAGCATATGAACCTGGAACAGCACCAGTGTGTAGCAGTCTAGCATTTGGTACACTTGACAACCCTGACGGAATCACAAGTTTGTTGGTGGCACTGACATGGATGGACGGAGGTGTCAAACAGTACTTGAAATGACCAAGTGACTGTGATGCATGAACGTTGGAAATCGTAGCTACACCTCCACTTCACACACGCACTGTCCCAGGTTCATGTGTGGCCAACTGTACCTTCCTGCCTTATCACTCTGCACTGACTTCATTTTAACTTAAGTGTTTTCTTTGTTCCCGCAGCACCGCCATGGCTGAGCTCAACAAAAGTCTGACAGCGATGGACTGGCTGCCCCGCCTCAACGCCCGGAAGACCCTGGCGGGGGGCATCTGGCTGGATGGGGGCGTGGATCCCCCTGAGCTGGTCCAGGCAGACTCATCCACACCCTCACCCCCCACCAACGGCAAGCCCCCATACAGGTCCGTCACCACACCATCATTTCCTTCCTCTCCAGCCTATCCACTTATGCCTAGCGATCCCGAGTTTCATTATACTGCATTTACCTAGCCAGACTGTGTGGCTGATTTGAGTAGTAACAAAGAAGTCTCATCTTTACCTCATAACTAAGGTTCATCGACTCTCATACAAGCACATGTTAGCTGTGGGAGTGGCCCAGTTCCATCAGGTGAAAATGTATCGACTAAATCAACATAGGATCAACTTCGTGTCACAACTCCTTTTTATATTATACTGAATTTATTTTTTAGAAGGCACAAAGGGACAAAAAGAACTCTGCTTTCCTTCTCCTTCCTAAAAACATGGAAGAAGAATAAAAAAAAGGAAAGAAGAAAAAATCATAACACCTGCCTCTCGTAACTTAAATTTCTGAATTTTCATTTGCAGCCGGAACGAGAAACTTCAAAGATTCTGCATTCCCTTTGTCCCTCACACAAAAACAAATACTAATTACGAATGGATTTTTATTGTAAGTTTGTTTCTCAGTCTCAACCCTAGTTTCCATTCACAACAATACGTACACCTTCTGTAGCGATACTGCAAAGGGTACACTGTCATACGTGGGATGGGGGTGTTGGCTGTAAGTAGGATGATTGGGTGTAAGTAAGATGACTGTGTTAGGTGTAAGTAGGATGGTTGTGTCGGATGTAGGTACGATGTGGTGCGTATATAAGGTGTCAGATGTAGCAGAGGGTGTCAGGTGTGGAATGAGTCAGATATTGGGCAAGAAATCTGTTAGGGGTGAGACCTGGTGAGGCAGGGATGGGTACAGGGATGACCTCACACAAGCAACGACCAATATTTTCCTCGTCTTAGCAAGGTTTCTTATATCTCTTAGCGACTTTGCATATTACTCCTTCATATCATTCCATCTGTTATGTAAATTAGTATAACATGGATGTAGTTTATATCAGTGTCATGCAAGGTAACACTAACCCCACCGCTCTGCTGTTTATTATATTCTTGATACCTTCTGATTATTTTTCTTTTATGTGTCCGACTCTGGGCATAGGCTTCACAGCCTGCTGTCAAGGCCCAGAAGTCCTCCTACATACCACTTCGGGGCTAACACCCACCGTCCATATTGAATACATGCTAGGGCTGTCTCATACAGGACTAGTGTATTGGCATTAGCGGGGGTATTTTTACGACATGTCGGCGGGTCTTCTGGTAGACCAGTAAAGCCTGATTTAATGAAATTCAAATCCTTAAACTGTTCCTTGCCCCAGCTGGGATTTGAACCTGGGTCCGTTAGCACTGCAGGCCACCTCTGTACCGAATGAGCCACCGTCAATTTGCTAAGCTATGACAGACCAGGGAGTGTGAAAGTCACTCCATCAACACCCTCACCCTGTGAAACTGCTCCCTCGCGTGAACTGAATAACCTTCATTAAAAAGGCAAGAACAATACCAAAAACGTGCCAAGGGAATTGAAGGGCAAGTGAAACATGCATAAATAGACTGGGAAGAGAAAGGTGATAGGGTAACAGCCAAATCAGATGAGAATGCGAGGTAAGGAGTGAGGTCGATGTCCCGTCACCGTTTGCGTCACACTGAGAGGGTCACCTGGGTATTGATCGACACCAGTGGGTGAAGGCCGGTGTCAGGGTCTTAGGTCTGTCATGCTCACACCTCCTTTTGCCTCAGTACTTATGCGTAAGGACGGAGAGAGAGGGCTGGGTATGTTGCTGACCCAGGCTATTTTAACTCAATATAGCAACCTAGCCTAACCAAACCTTACCCTTGTTTAATCTAACTTATCTTATTATATTTCAACCCAACTTCACATAATGTAATTCAGTATAACAGTCCCTTACCCAACCTAACCTAACCAAAACCTAGCTTAATCTAGCCTAAATCACTCAGTCATAATCTAACTCAATTACACCTAACATAATTTATCCTGACGTAACCTAGCGTAATTGATCCTTTCCTGAGCTAATAAGGAAGATTATACAGAGGGAAAGGAAGTAAAAGTCTTATGCTCTCTCTCTCTCTCTCTCTCTCTCTCTCTCTCTCTCTCTCCTTTCGCCTTCACCTCTCCGCCATTCTTCTTCGTTCCTTCTACCCCTCTTCCTCCCCATTTTTCTCAGTTTCTCCTCTGTCTGTCAGTCTGTCTGTCTGTCTATCTATCTATCTATCTATCTATCTATCTACCTACCTACCTACCTACTTATCTACCAGTCTGTCTGTCTGTCTATCTGTCACTCTATACACAGGCGTCTGAATCATGGAGGGGGTGGAAACGAATAAATCGCCTCCACGTCGCCCTGTCCTCCGCCATTAAGCAGCCCTTCCTTCATCTCACACCACTCATTCTCGTAAACCTCTCCACCCCGTCTCTCCACCTTATTCTTGCCCCCCCCCCTTCTCTCTCTCTCTCCCTCCACAATGCTCACACTCTCCACCACTCCTTGTCGATCCCCACTCTCCATTCGCTCCACATGACCAAACCATCTCAGGGCATTTCTGGCACTCATCCCTCCCTCCATCTTCTTCTCGTTCTTTTCCTTCCCTTGTCTCGCTCTGTATAGCAGTATTGATGACAGATATGGTTGTTGTGGTGGCAGAGTGACGATACTGTTGGTACTGTTTGATAGTGGCTGTGATGAGAGTGATGATAATGATTGATACTATACTGTTTTTATGGTAACTTGGCCTAGATTTTCGTGCTTTTGCTGCTCATTTCACGCAGCTCAGTGGCAGAATGAGTCAATGCTGTGGCTCAGCATCCTTTCCATAGCACTTCTTCATGACTAGCACCATATTCAAGTGTTAATCTATTGCTACAGTTCAGATTTAAGAATGGAAAGATGGTAATTTTAGGCCAAGTTAGCGTAAAAGCAGCATAGTGGCAGCGGTGATGGTTTTGATGATGGTAATTGTCTTTGATGCTAGTGATAATAGCCGTGGTGATGACAATGGTACAATCTCATCGCCTTAACTTGGCCTAAAACTGCCACTTTTTCATCTTCAATGCTGAACTCCACCAGTCGATTAACACTAGAATATGATGTCTCAAAGAAGTGCTATGGAGAGGATGGAGAGCGGCAGTATTTTTTTTAATGTTTGAGCGCTAATGAAATATCTATAGAAAGATAAAACTCTGGGCCAAGTTAAGGTGAAATTACTATAATAATGATAACTGTGGTAATGACAGTGGTAGTAATAACAGATGTGTTAAGTAAAGTGATCCTACACCCCTCCCCCCAGCTACGCGTCGCTGATCACGATGGCAATCAACAGCAGCAGCCGACGCAAGATGACGCTGGCGGAGATATACCAGTGGATCATGGACAACTTTGTGTTTTACCGCCAGGCCACGTCAGGGTGGAAGGTGGGCGACTCTCTCCCTCTCTCTCTCTCTCTATCTCATACTGCTTAATCCCCTCGTCCAGAGGATGTGCATTATATAATATTCCTGTTACTTCCAGACGATTATAATCCTTTGTGAAAATCGAAAGGGGGTTCATGTAGATTCTCTAACCAGCTCTAACAGGTATAACCTTTTACGACGAATTTAGATGTGTACATTAAAGTTGCTGAAGTGGCGCCCTTGATGGCCAAGATTAGAACTAGCAAGAAATGATCAAGTTATCAAAGTGGAAACATGGTAACCAATTACCGTAGATTTTTTTCTTTTACAACTATTATTATTATTATTATTATTATTATTATTATTATTATTATTATCTACAACGGATTGTATGGGTGGACAGATTGATGGGGTGGGCAAGGTGGGTGGGTGGGTGGGCAGAGTTAGTGAGTGGCTAGGTAGTGAGAAAAGAAGGTTGTTTTTGGAATGCCCACGGTATTACTTAGCTGGAGCAACAAGGAAGACCGATCGCCCTCAACGGATATCCGGTGAGGAGATCGGCACCCTTGTTGCTGCACTTTCGGTGGGTAAGGTACCCCACGACAGCAGCAGCACTGGGCCACCACAGTCCATGGTAGGAATAGGTCCACGGGGAATAGATCCCTGGGAAATCAGTCAGAAGAGAAACATAGGTTCAGTGGGTAAAATGGGTCTCCGGGGTTCTTCTCCATCCAGGACCCCAGCCATTGCCAGTATGTATGATCATAAAGTTTTTCCCAGGCAAAAGCGGGTACTCCTGCTAGCGGCCATTGTGAATAAAATTAAAAAGCAAAAAAAAAGCAAAAGGACTTGCTTGATCTGAATGGGTTAATGATAAGGTGAAGTTGTAACTGCGCTGAATGATAACGTTTGCTTCATGTATTGCATTAGGGATATAGCGCTCACCGCCTCTTGTGCACGCAGCCTTGTAGCTCCTACCACACACCACTGCACAATTTGAACTGGCGCTTCCATTTCGTTTGATTAGTGCCCAAAAGGAGACTAAAGTAGCAATTTATATATTTCCTGTCTCATATGAAGATGGGAAGAAAGACTGAAGGTAATGATTAAGTAAAGTAGATCTTACAACTTGGAGTACAATGATATATCTGTGATAATTGAACGTAAGTTATATTTTCAGTTGAATGCTTAACTTTATAAAACTCCAGACGCTTCCTGTCTGGCAACCCTCCGTTAGACTAATAATATGACTCTTTCCCCAGAACTCTGTGCGTCACAACCTCTCGCTTAACAAATGTTTCAAGAAAGTACCAAGAACCAAGGACGACCCTGGTAAAGGGTCGTACTGGGCCATCGACCTGTCCTACACTGCTGACGACCCGTTGTCCAGGAAGAAGAAAAACACGTGCACAAGGGTACGTGGTTACCAGCAAGCATTCATGGCAACCCTAGCTTAAAAAAGATAAAAGCAGTGTTTGTATCTATCTATCTATCTATCTACATACATACATACATACATACATACATACACACATACATATATATATTGATTGACTGATTGAATGATTGATTAACTGACACATTGATTGATGGATATAGATGTAGACAGGTAGATAAATAGGGTGTTTCATAGTTTGCGATGGCCTCTGTATAAATTCACTGCGGATAAGATATTGAGAGAATATTTTATTTCAACGATTACAGCTATGCCAACTTTTCCTGTTCAAGTTTTTGCGCACAGTGGGCTGATGGTTAAGGTCAGGCTAAGCCATTTAGTAGGCATGAGTTGTTCCCATCCCAGTCCCAACACATCACAGGTTTTGGATGATATCACAGTAACCAAGGAACCTCTTGTTGGGCAGTCTTACACGCACCTCAGGTCTGGGGCACACACAGAGTACAGGGATTTTCAAGGTTTTAGGTCTCCCCTCTCCCCCCAATGCCTTTATACAGAGCAGTCCGTGGAAGTCATATCTTATTATCCAGACCACCTTTTCGTTGTTCTTGGAAGAAACTTTGAGTAAAATCATACATTATAACCATAGTGGCCAACACACAACATTCATTTTCACAAGGTTTATCACCCCCGCATTTCCCAGTCACTCAACACCATTCCAACCTGCCCTGCCCTCCCCCCCACCTACCCTACCTTTAGTTATGGTATAGTAAACAGCGAATAGGCCTGTGGCAATGATGAACCACTGTGATTTTCAAGGTTGTAGGTCCTCCCCTCCCTCCTAGAGTGGTTCATCAGTGCCATATCTCAACTGCGAGACTATCTTTTCCTGTGCAACCTTCATTGGGAGGCGATGGTCATATGGTCACAGAAACTACCTGTTGTCCGAAAAGATGGTAGTTCCCAACTGGAGCAGGGGAGTGTAGTTATTGGAATTCCTTTATATTATACAGTATTTACTGATGTTCCATATGACCCAACTACACGTCATGTAAGGAAGTCAGCTGGCCGAAGAATTGCGGATTATTGTTTGTGGTTTGGTGATACATAGAAAATGGATGTGAATAGAATGAAAGAAAGGACTTATGTGAGTGAGTTTGAAGTGGGGGGAGGCGTTAAAGACCAAGAAGAAGATTGAGTGATATGGTAAACGAATGAGAAAGCGAGGTATGGAAGCTAGGGAGGCAAAAGAATTGACAAAGAATCCAGGTGAACAGATAAAATACATATAAATTTGAAGGTTTCTACGATGCATGAATTGTGGTATGGTTGTTAACACTGAGTAATTTGTTCTCTCTTCTCTCTCTCTCTCTCTCTCTCTCTCTCTCTCTCTCTCTCTCTCTCT
>JAGKTI010034115.1:0-11526 GCA_018397915.1 Birgus latro | reverse complement strand
CAATTTAACTAGTAACCAAGGAGACTCAATTTCACTAGTAACCAAAGAGACTCATTCACACCTCATAAGCTCAATTTTAGGCATTCACAGCCAATAGTTCTTGCACCTTAAATTGGCCCAGATATTTGTTTCATTGGGAGGAGGAGGAGGCGGAGGAGGAGGGAGAAAAAGACAATACAGTCAGACCTCACTATAAGGGCCCAAGCCATTTCGAAAAATGTGAAATTCCGATAAAAGCGACATCCGGACTTACCCCTGCTAATCCAGACTTTTTCCGATATATCAGACACAAGTCCGGATTGCATCAGTGGTTTTCACCAGCATTGCAGTATTGTACTGCGTTATACCTTCACTACATTGATCAAATGGTATAATAATACTGTACTGTGCACTGAAAAACATGTCTTTTACTTGTCTTATTGTGGTGAACATAGCTGAAGTGGTCAGGCAGTCCGGACTGCTTCTGGCTGTATCGGACTTTTCCCAATATATATGAGTTTAGTCCGGTAGCTCCTCGAGTCCAATAAAAGCGAATTCCGGTCTATTGAAGTCCGTTACTGTACTATGGTTCTACATCCTCTCCACGGCACTTCTTCATGACTAGCATCGTATTCAAGCATTAATCTACTGGTATAAGGCAATGTTAGGCCAAGGTAAATATGTGTAGTGATTACTATCTATCTATCTATCAACTGCCAGGTGCCATAATCTTGTAAGGGGTGGCCACAAACAAATCACCTCCCCGTCATCCTGTCCTATGCTATTTGACTGCCCTCCCTCCAACTCACACACCCTCTCTCATATATCCCTCCACTCCATCCTTCCATCTCATCCTTAGTTTCCCCCTCCACCTCACACACATATACTCTCCTAGTCAGTCTCTCATTCTCCATCCCCTCCACTCCATCCCTCATCTCATCCTTGGTCTCCTCCTCCACCTCACACACACATATACTCTTCTAATCAGTCTCTCATTCTCCATCCTCTCCACTCCATCCCTCTATCTCAATCACATACACTCTCCTAGTCAGTCTCTCATTCTCAATTGTATTCATACGGCCACACTGACTCAGATTATTTCACTAAACACTTTCCATAATATCCACATCATCACCACAACACTCCGGTACTTCCTCATTTCTCTTGTATTGTTTATAAAGACTCCAATATGCTTGCGTGAGTTTACCTTGGTCATCTATTTGGCAGCTTTCCATGATGCTTGATCTCTGGCAGCCTCCCTATTCAGTCCCTTATCCCTGAACTCACACTCTATGACTCCACACCAGGTCTTTTTTGGTTTGCCTCCCACAACCCTACCCCCAATGATCACACGTCTCATTTATATTTATCTTTCTGTGTTAACCTTCTCGTTTTCTATTCAACAACAGCTGTTAAACTCTTCACATTTTAACCAAGTCTAAAAATAACCATCTCAGACCTTGGTATGCTGAGCGGTAACAACAGATCAATGCTAGAATATGATGCTAGTTACAAAGAAGTGCTGTGAAATGGATATAAGCTGTAGCACTGATTGGTGGTAGATGATGGTAACTATCATCCATTCACTTGATATAGTGCTGCCTACTTCTTCTTTCTCCTTTATCATTCTTTTTCTGTCTGTCCTCCTCTCTTCCTATTTCTCCCATCTTTACTATCACTTTTTATTACTCTTCTTTCCTTTTCAGTTGGTTTAACATTAAGTGACAAGCCTAATGGTTTCCCGTAAGCCACAAAACCATTTACAGAACTAGGTGGTAACCATATAACCAACCAATACGTGCTCCTACGTGTCAACACGTGGGTTGGCGGAGAGTTAGTGCCCCTCCCTGTAAAACAACTAACTCAAAGACAAATAGCCACCCCTTACGGGATTATGGCATTTGGCTATAGATAAACAGACGGAACATACAATGCATTTAAAACAGAAAACTATTGTGTGAAAAGAGTTATGCCATAATTTCCAGGACTTGTTGAACAATGCTCTGCTTTAATTTATCCATCAATAAGGTAAATAATACGCCACTTCTCCTTATTCATGGCTACACCAAAGCCAAACCTGTTCACTATGTATATACTGTACTTGATATTATGTCAAAGCCATTTTCATTTCTATTTTAAACACAATTTATGCTAATATTATGAAAATTATTATTGTTAATACTGTATTTTAAGTTCTTTGTAATCCTAAACTACTCACAAGAGGTCAAATAACAGGGTCAGTATGGAGCTGCCTGGGTAGTACAAGCATCCTTCACCTCCCTCCCTATCCCACCAACAGAGGATGGTGAGGTTGCAGGGGAGGGACAACTCAGCCTGAAGTCCACTGGGCTCACATTCACATGAAGTTAGAGCTACAACTACTTCAATTCTGTTTATACTCTGACATGGCCTAAAACTGCCATCACTCCATTTGTCATAATAAATCAACACCAGAATAGGATGCTAATCACAAAGAAGTGCTATGCAAAGGATGCAGAGCCACAGTATTGTCTTATTCTGCCACTAAGCTATGTGAAATGAGCTGCAGAAAGAGAAATATCTGGGCCAGTACATGAAAGACTTACAGAATCAGTACAGTATCTTGCATTCATTCTCTCTCACTAACATAAATTTCCTCTTCCATTTCCCCCTCATATCTTCCTCCTTATCCTTCTATATGCTAGGTGAGAGGGGTGCCTTCATGTGGTGGCACGAATATACTCTGGTGCCGCAGCTGCCTGGTTGTACAAATATCCCTCACCTCCCTCCCTATCCCCTAAAAGGAGGATGGAAGACTGCAGGGAGGGCAACTTCAGCCAGCAGTCCACAGGGTTCACATTCCTACGAGCCTGTGACCATATTTCCATTCACTACCTATCCATCTATTGCCTGGAGGGTGGCCTAACACAAATCACCTCCCTGTCACCCTATCCTTGGCCATCAGTCTGCCCTCCCTCCACCTCACCTTCTCTATCCTCTTCTCAATGACAGCGGCCAGGTTTGTGATGGCTGGGAATCGTTGGATCACCCCCTGAAGGATGAGGATGGCATTGCGGATCTGTATGTAGTCGCCGCTCTCCAGGCAGGTGACCAGCGCCTGTTGGGAGAGAAAGAGAGGTGTTAGAGGTGTTAGGAAGGTGTTAGAGGTGAGAGAGAGAGGTGTTAGAGAGAGGAGGATGGTGTTGTGGATCTGTATATAGTCCCCACTCTCTAGACAGGTGACCAGGGGGCCTGTTTGGGAGAGAGAGAGATATGTTAGAGAGTTTTACATGTGTTAGAGAGCAGTTAGAAGTGCTGTCTGAAGCATTAGGAAGGTGTTGTAAGTATCTGAGGGTGTTAGGAGTGATAGAGATGAATGAGAGGTGATAGAGAATGGATAATGTTCGCAGTGTTAGAGGTGATGGCTGAGCAGTGTTGAACCACCCTTTAGATCAGAATGGTGCTGAGAATATATGTGTAGTCACTGGCTCCATGATGCAACACCCACATGCATTACTACACCGAGTGAAGGGATGGTAACTAACAAATGCTTCCTGAAAGGTAGTAGTAAATGGAGTGACTGGATGGTTAATTACTGTACAAACATTTGTAATCTTGTAGTGCCACTTGATCACCACATCCCTGCAAGTCTCACAGTCCACACTGCTGTTGGCTTCCAGCTGTAATGCTCAATGGTACTATTAAGGTACATCAAGTGAGTGGATGGTCCTAAATACACTACTACATTGAGTGGATGGTTTGTGTTGCTAACCTTTGTAATCTTGTAGTGCCACTTGTGCACCACATGCCTGTAGTTCTCATAGTCGACATAGTCATTGGCTTCCTGACGTGACACCCGGTACTTGGTGACAAAGCCGGGGAAGCTGGCACACTCTCGCTCATAATTGGCCGGAGACGCGTGCCACGCCATCACCGTGTCCAGCGTACCCAGGAGGAACCGGGCGTAGCGGTGGGCCTCGTGTTCCGTACAGGAGGCTACGGTGTACGTGAT
Organism: Birgus latro; assembly: GCA_018397915.1. Taxonomy (NCBI): domain Eukaryota; kingdom Metazoa; phylum Arthropoda; class Malacostraca; order Decapoda; family Coenobitidae; genus Birgus; species Birgus latro. The sequence continues at coordinate 7,556 of JAGKTI010034115.1, read as the reverse complement.
GTCACAGAACATCTGGAAATACAAAGATATCATCACCATCACCATTAATATTTTTGCCATGCCATTATTGTGCAAAATATCAGGCCAGAATCATGCAGTAATGTGCCTCTTGTTCCAAACATGATGCTGTCGTGTATGTGATGTCACAGAACATCTGCAGATACGAGGACATTCTGTCCACACCAGTAGGTCTGCTGTTTCATAACTGACGCTACTGTGTACGTGATGTCACAAAACACCAAAAGTGAAGTCATTTGAGTGATGTGATGGGGGTTAACAGCACACACATGATATGAGATACAGCAAGATGTCTGTGTAACATTAGGAGACAAAGGACATGTACACCCAAGGCAATGCATACATAACCAAGACCTTGTGTACACAAACAGCCAAGGTGTTCACAGATCTGAACCTACACAGCTGTTGATTATCAAGTCAAAAATTATACAGAAAAGGCAAGATATAGCATCAGAATTATGTGTACAGTATGTGTATATGTAAATATAATATAACAATATATTAGATTAAAATTATCATCTTAAATGTCAGGACCAACTTGCCTAGCTCTAGGCTCCTGCGCTCGTCTGTGGGGCGACATAGGATTGGATGATGGATGGATGGATGTGTATATGGCCAAGGTTTTCACAAATATACGAGGGCTGTTTAAAAAGTATCTGACCTTTGGTTGGGAAAAATAGACTTATTCATCTGGCTGTCTGAAACCCTCATCCCCTTCAAAGTAGTCTCCTTGACTGCACACACTTGTCCCAGCGGTCCCTTCATTGTTGGAAGCATATCTGGAATGCATTTTGGGGAATGGAGTACAGCTGGATCGTTGCTTTCCGAATTATGTCTTCTCGTGACTCAAATCGGGTCCCTTTCAGCGGCATTTTCAGCTTGGAGAACAGCCAGAAATCACAAGAAGCCATATCGAAAGCTTGACGAACCACAGGAGTGTTGTGTTTGGCCAAGAAAGTTTGAATCAGATCCGAGGAATGAGCTGGTGCATTGTCATGATGCAGATGCCAAGTTCCCGCTGCCCACAGGTCATGTCTCTTGCGCCTCTCATTCCTCGCATCTGATTCAAACTTTCTTGGCCAAACACAACACTCCTGTGGTTCGTCAAGCTCCCGATATGGCTCCTTGTGATTTTTGGCTGTTCCCCAAGCTGAAAATGCCGCTGAAAAGGACCCGATTTGAGTCATGAGAAGACATAATTTGGAATGAGACGATCCAGCTGCACTCCATTCCCAAAAATGCAATCCAGATATGCTTCCAACAATGAAGGGACTGTTGGGACAAGTGTGTGCAGTCCCAGGGAGACTGCTTTGAAGGGGATGAGGGTTTCAGACAGCCAGGTGAATAAGACTATTTTTACTGACCAAAGGTCGGATACTTTTTGAACAGACTTCGTAAACGTACATATCCAGTGCCTACTGAGAGGACTGTGTATGTGCATGGCCAACATGTTCACAGATGTAAACCCACACATCTGGTGCACATGAACAGGATCTTGTGTACATACATGGCCAAGGCACTCACAAATGTAAAGGTAAAGCCACACATGCATTGCTTACCCGATCATAGCAGATCAGTGTGGAGAAGTTGGGAGTCTTGAGGCTGTGCAGCATCTTAACAAACCTGAAATAAAATGGCAGAGGTGTAGTCATCCATCCTTCCACCCATCCATCCATTAATCTGTTCATCCATCCATCCTAACATCTTTTCATCCATTCACTCAATCATCCATCCATCCATCCATTCATCCATCCACCCACCCACCCAACTATCCTAACATCTTTTCATCATTCATTCAATCATCCACCCATCCATCCACCCAACCATCTTAACATCTTTTCATCCAATCAACCATCCATCCATCCATTAATCAAAATATCTCTTCACCCATCCATCCAATCAATTAACCATTCCACCCATTCACCAACCAATCCATCTAAACATCCACTGCACCATCAAACCATCCATCCACCAAACCTTTCATGCTGGTTCAGGAGAGAGAGAGGGAGAAAGTAGGATTCACATTTGAAGACTGCCTAGCACTTCTTTGTGACTAGATTACTTTTACATGTGCTTCACTATGACTCTCTTTTTGGTCATTCATCGACATGAGGAGAGGATGGAGAATGAGAAACCGACTAGGAGAGTGCAAGTGCGTGAGGTGGAGGAGGAGACTAGAATAAGATGAAGCGATGGAGTGGAAGAGATGCAGAATAAGAGACTGACTGGAAGAGTTTTAAGTGAGTGAGGTGGAGGGGGAGAGAAGGAGGAGAGGGAGAACGAGGATAAGATAGAAGGATGGAGTGGATAGACATATGAGAGAGGGGGTACGAGCTGAAAGGAGGACAGACAAATGACAAGACAGGACAATGTGGAGGCGATCTGTTTGTGGCCACTCTTTACAGGATTAAGTGTCCGACAAGAGGTATATAAATATTTAGACAGATACAGACAGATAGATAGATAGAGACAACTAACTTAGCACAGTATATGGCATCCAGTGCAGTGAAGGTGCATCGTGGGAAGAGGCAGAGTTGAAGGAATGCCGTCACTGTGTCGGTCTTGGGAGAACGAGCTCCACGCAGCATAAACCACCGGTCCTTCTCCTGTGGGTGTACACAGCATCATTAGAGTACAGCATCATTATCATCACCACCTCCACCACACAGCATGAATCAACAGGCCTCTCCCATACCTTCCTCTTGACCTGCCCACTGACAAATCGTTTTCATTTTTAAAAGCTCCAAAATGCTTGCATGTGTCAGCCTTGGTCACTTAATGGCGGCTCTCTATGCTGCTCAATCTCTGGCTGCCTCTCTATTTAATCCCTTAACTCTGAGGTCACACTCAATGACCTCATCCCAGGTCTTTTTCAACCAACCTCTCACTACCCTACCCCAACATTAACACTTCTCACTTTCTACACCCAATTATCATCCCCCATCCTCCACATGCCCAAACCATCACAGTCTACTTCTCCTCACCACAACACCAATACACTCCAGTACCATCCTACCTCTCAATGCTTACATCGTAAACCCAGCCCCCCCAGGCCTTGCACTCAAGGATGCACTGCACATTCACCTAATCACTGTAATTTCTGTACGTTTGAGCCTGTGAATATCCTCTTCCTATACTGTCCAGATCTCACTATCATCCAGCATTACACTAACACATGCTGCATACAAAGATGCCTTAGCACAGAGGGAGAGCCCTCTCAATGTCAGGAGAGGCAACAATTCCCTGAACTCCTTCCAACCACTCCTCACTTTAGCCACAGAGCTATCTCCTGTCCCACCTCCAGCACATAATATGCCTTCCAAATAACAAAACTCTTCCACAAACTCAAAAGAAGAAGAACAATAGGTACCTAGTGCCAAAATCCAGCACAAAGCCAGATCATCGGCTCACAAACTCAAAAGACTCACCAGCAAGTTCAATCCTTTCACGCCTGACAATCTCCACCTGCTCTCCAAGACACACCACACACGTGAAATCAGCATTATCTCGCAGTCTACCTCTAATATCACTACATCTCTTATGTACCCACTTATCATAACCACTGCACAAGATGGAATTACTTCCCACACCTTTGTGGCAAATCACACATGGCCACTCACCTTCTTCTTTGACAGTACCACCACCAGCCCTGGATACCAAATTATCTATTGCCAGATGCCTTAATACTGTAAAGGATGACCACAAACCAGACACCAAAGTGCCCCACTCAGAACCAAACCTCCATAGTATTCCCCACGTCTCACTGTAGTGGGCACTGTCTACCACGAGGTTTTATCATTTTACTGCATAGGACAGCACTACAGAGATGGTTGCTTGCCTGCAGGTGATGGGTCTGCTCAGCCTGACAGACTAGGGTTGCTCAACAACACCAACAAATGAATTACCTCCATGTGACCTCTGATATCTGGCTGCCCTCCCTCCAGTTCACACACCCCACTCTCATACACCTCTCCACCGTGTACCTCCATCTCATCCTCAGTGACTAACAAACTAACACTTTCCGTAAAGTCATGAAACATCCATTTGTTATTTATTTCCATTATAGGAATGACAGTGAAAATCAATACAGGTATTTTACAGTACTATGCAGCCAAAACTGAGATAGATAAATTTCAGAAATGTTCATATATGCTGAAATATGCCTTTCATGGGATGAGATGGAGGGATGGAGTGGAGAGGTATATGAGAGAGGGGGTGTGAGCTGGCAGCAGGGCAATGAAATGGCGGGGGACAGGGCGACATGGAGGCGATCTGTTTGTGGCCAGCCCTTACGGGATTAAGGCGTCTGGCAATAGATAGATAGATAGACAAGTAATACACAAGGCCTGTCTGGTGGAGAATTGTATAACATAAGAAAAATAAAAATGCCAATCTTACTTTGCCCCAATCAGAGTGTTGGGGGTCACGGCCAGACTACTGTAGTGTGGAACATGTAAGGCAAGGAAACCAACCTATGGCCTGGGGAGTGTCGACAGGATGAGAAAAACACTCAAACACAAACAAGAACAAATTAAACAAAACTGAAAACATCATCCACTCACTTGACGTAGTGCTGCCTACTTCTTCCTTCACCTTTATCACCCTTTTCTGTGTCTGTCCTCCTCTCTTCCTAGTTTTCCCATCTTTCTTTTCATTTTTTATTACTCTTTTCTTTCCTTTTTAGGTGGCTTTACATTGAGTGACAAGCCTAATGGCTCCCTGTGGGCCAGGAAACCATTTACAATGCTGGGTGGGAACCATATAACCAAGCCATTCAGCAAGTGGGTTGGTGGAGGGTTAGTGCCCCTCCCCATAGATCAGCTAACTCAAAGACAACCGCCCACCCCTTACTGGATGATGGCATCTAATTATACACAGATAGACAAATAAACACCAAGTAAACCAAAGTAAACAATGGTCAAACATGAAAATCAAAGGGTAGCAGTACCAGCTACAATGCCAGGCTCCACTGACATGAACCCAGAGGACAGCAGGCTGAAGCTGTCCTTCTCTGGCAGTCCAGTATTCTCCTTTTGGGGGGATAGGGACCCTCGTATGAACAGTCAGCTCCACCACCTAATTATATCAGTGCCACCACATGAGGGCATCCCAAAAAAATAAATAGGGAGGGGACTGAGAAACATTTACATAACCAGGCAGCTACACCACCCAGCTATATCAGTGCCACCACATGAGGGCATCCCAAAAAAATAAATAGGGAGGGGACTGAGAAACATTAACATAACCAGGCAGCTCCACCACCCAGTTATATTAGTGCCACCACATGAAGGCATCTCTCTCAAACCACCAAAGACGAAAAACGCTGATTCCTGTCACCTGCTGCAGCCTGGCGTATACTCTGTCAACATGCTCTTTCTGTCTGCGTTCCTCCTCCTGCAGCTTCTCCTTCAGAGCCACCAGGCGCTCCGTTTCCTTCTTACGTTTGGTGGCTGACGGCTGGAAAACACAGAAAAGGACTTACGTTAATATGCTTTCCTGTCTTTGTCAGCACCATCATCATTGTAATTACCCTCCTCCTCCTCCTCCTCCTCACCATCATCATCATCATCATCAGAGTCACCCTCCTCCTCCTTCTCCTCCTCATCATCAAACATCACCATCATCATCTTCCTAATCCTCCTCCTCATCCTCATCATCATCACCATCATCCTCATCATCATTCCAGCCTCTTTCCCAACCTCCATCTCATCCTTGGTCTCTCCCTCCACCTCACTCACACACTCTTCTATCCAGTCTCTCATTCCCCATCCCTCCATCTCATCCTTGGTCTCCCCCTCCACTTCACTTACACACTCTTCTATCCAATCTCTCATTCCCCATCCTCTGCACTCCATCCCTCCATCTCATCCTTGGTCTCCCCCTCCACTTCACTCACACACTCCTCCAGTCAGTCATTCTCCATCACTCCATCTCATCCTTGGTCTCCCCCAGTACCTCACTCACACACTCTTCTAGTCAGTCTCTCCCTGTCCATCCTCTCCACACCAAAATACTCACGTTAGTATCAATCTTCTTCAGCTCTTTCTGATACACGTGTTCGGGCACTTCCAGGTCACACATAGTTAGCGTCCAAAAGGTGAGGAAGAATGATGGATCCATGTCTTCCCACACCTGTAAATAGGAATGTACAGCACCAATTCAACTATCACCATCATAACTACCACCACCACCACCACCACCACCACCATTCTACCTACCTCCAACACCACCACCATCATCATAACTACCACCTCCACCACTACCACCACCACCACCACCCTCATAACTACCTCCAACACCACAACCACCACCACCACCACCATCATCATCATCATCATCATAAGTACCTCCACCACAACCACCACTATCATCATCATTATTATCACAACTACCTCCATCACTACCTTTATCATCACCACCACCACCTTCATCACCATCACCACCACCATCAACATCAACAACACATCAACCAGCTGATAATTCAAACTTCCACATGCTACAGAGACACATACAAACAGCCATATGTCATGAGTAATTCCACCCAACACAAATTTACACTAGTAACCAAGGAGATCTAGCTGATGTCCTGGTCTAAGCCATGTTAGGTGTTTCTACGCTCAGTTTTTATATCAAGGTGAAGATGCACTTGACAGGTTGATAAGTGCAACATGTCTGAATAGCATAGTTGTATTTGGACATGCTGCATTCAGTAATCATTATTCAGACATGTTGCATTCAGTAATCATTATTCAGACATGTTGCATTCAGGTGGGGGTGCTCACCATCCACTCACTCAATGCAGTGCAGCTCTCAGGTGTCTGCCCTTTCCTCTCCTCCATCCTTCTTTCTTTCAAACCCCTTCTGTCTTTCTTTCCTTCATTCTTTCCTTGTCCTTCTGTCTACAGGTGACTTTACACTCCCTCTTATTTCTTTCTTTCCTTCATTTTTTCCTCATCCTTTTGCCAATGCGTGACTCTACACTGAGTGACAAGCCAAATGGTTTCCTGTACACCAGGAAACCATTTACTACACTGGGTGGTAGCCATATAACCAAATTTTGGCACCTGGTGGTTTAGTGGGTAATTACGGCGCTCCAATTGGATTGAGCCGGTGAAGGTTTATATCAAAGGGATGGCTGGGGTTTATTGCTCACGTAATGCCACTCAGGGATGAGTGAGGCTGGCCACTCTCATCTTAAATGTCAGGACCAATTTGCCTAGGCCCGGGCTCCTACACTCCTCTGTAGGGCGACAAACGATTGGATAATGGATGGATATTGCATTCAGCCAATCATCATCAACCTATCAAGTGCATCTTTGCCTCGATAAAAAACCTGAGTAAAGGACTATTACTGAGCCACTCTGTATAATGACTACTAAACCATATGATACCATTGGGTGAGCTTGTAGTGCAGTGATGTTTGTGCACCACCCTGTATGGCACACCCTTGCGTTAGGATGGGATGCGATTTTGAACACCAACTATGTTATGACTCAACCTATCATTAATATATTATGACTCAACCTATCATTAATATA
>JAGKTI010034114.1:0-11526 GCA_018397915.1 Birgus latro | reverse complement strand
TAACATGAATCCTACTGTGGTACTCCTGTTAACACGGTGGGGAGACATCAATGCGGTTTCCATCCTGGAACATACCTCCACACTTCCCTGCACCTCCCTGTGGTGAGGTCCTGTCTCCCACATGTGAATATCAATTTACTGTAGTGTGTGGGACAACCCTGCAGGGACAATTGCTTGCCTGTCGTTGATGAGTCTGCTATGCCAGACACACCAAGATTGTTGAACAACAGCAACAATGCATTTTGCAACAAAATGTATGATTTTTTTTTTCATTAATGATATACATCTTATTTGTGCACAATTTCTGGCATCCCTCAACCACAGAGGGATTCTCTACCTTTAAAGAAAGTTAAAACTGTTCCCTGTTAATATAAAGTAAATGGCAACACAAATGTGAAATAAATGTACAGTATAAATCAAACTGGATCCTTAGTCACTACCAAAGGGTTACTGATGATGAACTGCCAACACTGCATTGCCATAACAGTGTTGAACTGCCTGATCTGTGATAAAACTGCAGAATTAACTGTGACAAAACATCATTACAAACAGCATATACCATGAACCATAAATGTAATAACTGTGTATAAATAGCTTACGTTAACAACAGTTGGTCAAGTTTTACTGCAGACACTGTACTCTAAGCAAGTTTGGCTGTTAAGAGAAACACACACATACAAGACTGTCTGGATAAGGAGAGATGCAAATAAGGAAGAAAGAGCTAAAATAAAGGAGTTAGTAAATGAAGCAAAGGCAAATAACAAAGAGAACAAAAGAGAAGACAGTGTTCTATTGGAGAGTTATGGATCAGAAATTGAGGAAGTGGTACCGACAGAGAGAGGGAGAGAAGAGGGAACAAAAAACAATCTACAAAGTTTGAAAGTGGCATATACAGTATATACTAATGCTGATGGTTAAAATCAGCAAGGCCAAAAATCGACAATTTCTTGAGGGTACATGAACCAGATATTATGTGTTTTGTAGAGACCAAGTTAAGAGAGGATACTGATATCCATATGGGTGATGGTAAATACAAACTGTGGAGAAGAGACAGAAAAGAAAAAAACAGGAGGAGGAATGACAGCAGTGAAGAACATAAATGTGGATATTGTGGAAGTGGGAGAGGGCAGGGTTGAAGAGATAAGTATGAAATTAGAAACTGGAGTGAATGGCAAGAGAGATATGGCAGTCGTATATGTTCCCCCTAAGATAAGAGCATGGAATGACGATGAATACCAGATGTTGTCAGATATGGTTAGTTATCTACAGAAAGTGACTGAGAAAAGCAACAACATAATTCTGATGTGTGATTTTAACTGTAAAGAGATGAACTGGGAGGAATGGGACTCAGGAGGCAGTGAAGATCTGTGGGGCACTACATTGTTAAATACAGCAATGAATAACGTAATGACCCAGTGGGTCAAAGAGGAGACAAGATTCATAGGTAATGACACACCAGCAAGACTGGACTTACTGTTAACCAAATAACCAAAGAACCTGACATAATTGATTCTTTGAAATATCTGTGTCCTATTAGAAAAAGTGATCATGTAGTCATTGAGTTCCATATGATAAAATGGAATGTGGTGCCAAGAGATGAGCTTTATAGGCAGGGAAGATACAACTTTAGGAAAGCAAACTTTACAGGACTGAGGAAACTTTTTGAAAATGCGGACTGGAGAAAATTCAGAGAAACAAGAAATATACAGAGGAAGTGGGATATCTTTCTAGACCTCTACAATTCGGGAGTGGAAAAATATGTGCCAAGAGCAAGTGGAAAAGAAAACAAGAAAAAGAATTTGTTAAACAGGTGTATGACAGCAAAAAAAAAAGAGAGGGATATAGCTTGGAACAACTGGAGATAGAGAGGTAATAATAGAACAAAGGAAGAATATAGAACTAGAAATGAATATACTAGAATATGCAGAGAGGAAGAAAAAAAAACTTTGAAAAATGTATAAATGACAAATGTAAGGAAGAACCCAAACTGTTTTATTGATTTGTCAATGGCAAATTGAAACAAAAGGAAGAAATCACCAATCTGAAAGCAGAAGGAGAGGTTTATAAAGATGCAGCAGTGCAAGCTGAATTAATGAACAAATGTTTCCAAACAGTTTCCACTAAAGAAAGGGATTTTGTGGAGGGGGAGGGAGTGACTAGAAACGTAGTGATACAAGATATAAAAGCAGAAGTGCAGGAAGTGTATAAGTTACTGGAAACTCAAGCTGTAAAGAAAGCCGCAGGACCGGACAGAATCTCTTACTGGGTACTGAAGGAATGCAGAGAACTGGCGGATAAGATTCATTGTTTAATAGTGTGTTCTTTGGAAGAAGGGAAAGTGCCTCGGGAATGGAAGAGGGCCAATGTGGTACCAATTTATAAGGGAGGAAACAAGGAAGAACTACTGAATTATAGACCAGTGTCCCCGACCAGCATGGTCGCAAAATTATGCGAATTGTGTAATGGGGTGTATAAAAGCCCGTGCTGCCTAGAGGCAAAGGGGAATCCTCTCTTTGGCTCAGTAGTAACGTGCGCATGTATTAAACACGAGGGCTTGGGATCCAATCTCGGCCAGAACAGTGATTAATTTGTTAAGTTTCAGTTCAGTTATTACATTGGTTGGCAGCGGTGTGGGATGTGAGGCAGGGCTTGGCTGGCAATTTGATGTTGGTCCTTGGTTAGCGGACAGCGTCCCTGTCCTTATATCCCAGGGATGGGCTGTTTCAGTGTGGTCCGCAGCCTCCCCATGGTGGCCTCCGATGCATATGCTACCTTATGTGTTCGAAACTTACCAAATTAATCACCAAGGGGAGAAAAGAGTATAAAAGCCTGCATTGCTTAGAGGCAAAGGGGCATCCTCTCTTTGGCTCAGTGGTAACGTGCGTGAGTATTAAGCGTGAGAGCCTAAGATCCAATCTCGGCCAGGACAGTGATTAACCCTTTTGCGCACGGGACCGCAATTTGCGTTTCATGTGGTGTTGTGTACCAAAGCACAGGACCTCAAATCGCGTGAAAATGAAAAAAAAAAAAAAAAAAAAGTTTTTGGTAGATTTGTGTCAAATTTTGTAGCGTTCTAGCAGCCACGTGTCTCTCCCAAAGTAAGACCTTGGCAACACCGCAGTCTGGTTTGTTATAGCAAGATTTCCACTCACCCTGCCAGTAAATGACATATTATACCCTTATAGTGAAGCCATTAATTACATCTGTGAAACATATAGTTCCTGGATTAGTGAAATAACTGACCTACCATAGCAGGAATTATGTTATGCCATAGAGATACATAGACATATGCATCAGTTGCTAAGGGAGCAGGCACTCTCGTATGCCATACAGTAAGGAAGGGAATAACAGAGGAGGCTGGGATGGAATCATGTGATAGTGTTTTACATTGCATATGGTTCAGTGTGAAATATACGTATAAAATAGTGCAGCGAGTGTTCACCGAGAAATATTGCGTGCATTGACTGACAGCAGAAAGTTATGTAATGATCAGAGACAAGAAAATACGCCACACAGTGACACATATGCGACATTGCATACGTATGTCGTGCAGCGAATGTTCGTGGAGATATTTATTGTGTGCATCGCATGTGTTGGGCAAACGTGGTGCAAGGAACAGAGAATACGCCACATCCACACACACACCCACACACTCACTCATGCACCCACCGACCCACACACACACACACACACACAAGCTCACACACTACCTAACTCATCTTCAATTCCTTCAAGTTCCTGCCAGCAGCTCAACACCTCTGAAGCAAGTGAGTTATCCATATTTTGTTGAGTTATATATTGACCTATTTCTACATTTCTATATTTTTTTTTCACAAATAAGTACTGTTTTTTACATATACACATATGAGATGGAAGAAAGTTCAGCTTCAGTATCAGTACCTAGCAAAAAGACTAGTGGTCATGTCGAGTTTCTGAGAATACTATCAAAGAGCTTATGATATTTCACGTGTAGAATTTGAGTAAAAAAAAAATAATAATAATAAAACCTAACGAGCAGGAAAATTGAGCATTTTTATCTCGCTTGCGGCGGGGAAGAGTATTCTATCTTTGTCGTCCATTTACTCCAAAATTATTGACTGTATTGATTTCCTGTAAGAACCATGATAAAGATAAGTGAATTCTAAGTACGTACAGGACATAACTATGTAATTTCTCTAATGAAAAGTTGTTGTTATGTAGGTGGTTATTGTGCGTGCATGACGAAAGTGCACCGTGGCCGCGAATACCCTGTAGTTTTTTGCGATTTACTCGGAAACTATGAGGCATATCAAAACAAAAAGGTATCAGGAGAAAACTTATGAAATTCTACATAAGATTATGTAATAAAAACATAAGGTGTGTGATAAAACTTCTGCAGTATACCTCCCTGAACAAAAATCTTTTTTTTTTTTACAAAAATGGCTTTTAGTTTTTGGCTATTTTCTCGAAAACTACAAATCGCATCACAACTGAACACACCTCAATAGAAAGCCAATGGAATTCTCTATCAAAACTTTTAATAAAATTTTTCTGTATGTTGGAAAACATTCAAACGACGATGTTGGGAAGTGAGATCATCGTTTCGAAATGTTTATTCACAGCCTAATGTACTTTTATTCGTATTTTTGTTTTTGTTTTTTCTTTTGGCTTATCAGCTAGGACAAACATTGGCGAATAAGATGATGTGATTTTCAGGGCAATATTTAGAGGTTTGGGTGGCAAAAATAAGGCAAGAATACGTGCAATTTGCGTCGCGCGTACGGCCTGGTGGCGTGCGTGGGCAAGTAAAATCGTGGGCCGTGAAACTTAATAAAACTTATGGTGCGCGAAAGGGTTAATTTGTTAAGTTTCATTTCAGTTATTACAATCCTGAAAGACAGATGGATAAAATATCTGGAGGAGATGAACATTTTGGCTGAGAGTCAGTTTGGTTTCAGAAGTGGAAGGTCGTGTGTTTCCAACTTGTTGAGCGTTTACTCAAGAGCGACTGATGTGCTACAGGAGAGAGACAGTTGGGTGGATTGTGTGTATTTAGATTTGGAGAAGGCCTTTGACAAGATACCCCATAAGCGACTATTGTGGAACTTGAAGCATATATGAGGACTGAAGGGATACCTCCTGGAGTGGATGAAAGACTTTTTGAGAGACAGACAAATGAGGACAGTAATAACGGAGAGGATGTCTGGATGGAGGGAAGTAACAAGTGGAGTCCCACAGGACTCAATGTTAGCACCAATAATGTTCCTGATTTACGTAAATGATAAGGTAGATGGAATGAAGAGTTATGCAAGTCTGTTTGCTGATGATGCAAAGACCTTGAGGAAAGTACAAGTTGAACTGTAAAATGCTGCAGGAGGGCCTGAATAGGATTCATGACTGAAGCCAGATGTGGGGAATGAAATTCAATGCAAAAAAATGTAAAATATTGGAAATGGATAAAAGTACCAAGAGACAATCACTGAATTATTTGATGGGTAATGAACCAATCACAAAACTGAGAGAAGAAAAAAATTTAGGAGTGCCAGTCCAGGAGAGTTTGTCACCTGAAAATTACGTTAACAAAACAGAGAGATGTATGAACTCTAACATAATTCCATTGCATGGATGAGTAATGATGAAAAAATTTATAGTGGTCATGATCCACCCCAGGTTGGAATATGCAGCAGTAGTGTGGTCTCCACACAAAAAGAAAGATATAAACAAGATTGAGAGAATACTGTACAAAGAACAGCAACAAAGATGGTCCCTAGCCTGGCAGCTCTGTTGTACAAAGCGAGAGGCTGGATAAGCTGGATCTGCCTTCCTTCGAAGAAAGGTGAGAGAGGGGCGACATGATTGCAGTGTTCAGGGCCATGATGGGAGTAGATAAAATTGACAGAAAAGATCTGTTTGTATGGGATGGGAGAGTAACAAGAGGACACGGAATGAAACTGAAAAAGCCAAGCTGCTTGAAGGATATCAAGAAATATAGTTTTCCATATAGATGCATTGACCTGTGGAATAGCCTGGACAAAGAGATCGTCCAGTCTAAACACTTAAACGAGTTCAAAGCAAAATTTTACTTACTGAGAAACAGAGATGGGACCCCATGAGCATAGCTCATTTCCTGTATATCACAACTAAGAAAATACACAACAGCCTACAATAAATACAGTTTCCATTTAAAGCCAGGGATTGCATTATAACACCCTACAATTAATACAATAGATTCTCCTTGAAACAGACTAATTGGGGGGAAGCCTGATCCTAGAATGCCGAAAATCCACCACATCCAATGGCCCCCTTCTGAGGTGCAATTTCAAGCACATTGCTGAAAATGAGTAAAACAGTACATTCTAGAACTATAAATTAAAACTATACCCATTTTACACTAACCTGGCCCATAATTTAGCCCTTTTGCATTTATTTCACATCCCTGTCATTCAACTTATTAATACAACACATGTATTGCAACCCACGTAATGAACATTGTTTGTCAGAGCCAACAGAAGCCCACTGGTTCCATAGGGGTCCTTTAAGTCTGACATCAGGTCTGTCAAGATATGTTAAATCAAGGTCTACTGTACAATTTCCATTATAAACCAAGGACTCCATTAAAACATGAAATACATTACAAAATATTATACCTTTTTCCAAACAAATGGTTCCATAAGTAAGAAGAACCTGTCAAATCAGCTACATACTTAGCACTAAAGTTATAACAGGCATTTTATTCTGACATTAATGTACAGTAGGCTAAAAGGCAAACTTTTTGTCTCCTTACCGGTCTTGAGACAACTGAATACATGGCTGGGAAAAGAATCTTAGTGTTAGTATATCAGTTAAAATAATTACCAGTGCAGTAATATATATTTTTTTTTCTGGTCTGGCTCTTGCAACCCAACCGCTGATGATCACACTTATCTTGTGCACCAAATGTCATCCTCCATCCTCTCCACATGCCCAAACCATCTCAATCTACCCCTCCTCATCATACACCAATACAGGAAACATATATACAGGCTGATTTATTTTTAATAAGTCATTTTTCTTTTCTTTACTGATAACTGTGCAATGAGATGACCAAAGGAGCACATAGAAGTAGTATTCCTAGCTGGGGACATGTAAAAACCATTGTTTACCAGGAGAAAATACATGATATTGTCCATTTGAAAGAGATCACAGAAGCAAAATTGCCACAGTTACTCTCACTATGCTTGGACAAGAGAGAGGAAAAAAAAAAAAATATGCAACAATGTTTTGATGTTCACAGTAAATATTTCAAACATTTGATGATGTAAAGCTATCAGTGTATTTACAGAGTAACAATAAATGATTTTCCCTGTGTGTCCTGACTTTTGAATCATCCTGTAGTTTACTGATTCAGTACTGGATCCATCCCATCCTCGTAAACTTTTATGCTGCGGCCCCACCACCATAAAGAAACAAAAAACATATCAGCTTTACATTTCTCTCCTCCCTCCAACAAGTATTACCCTCCACACATACACAGGTTCATCTTCATTCAGCGTAATCAGGACTGCAAATTTTAGCAAAGCAACATTACCTGTATTAAAATCTACTCCATTTCAAACAGTAAAATGACTTGGCCAGGTTGTAAAAAATCAATGGAAATAAAAGTAACAAACACATAAGGTTTTCCAATTTCTCCAAAATACAGACTGTATTGAACCCACTCACTACCATGAAACGTTGAGCAGTGCTGCTGATAAATAATGATGGTTAAGAACATGTTGTGGTTTACATGGTGCAGTTTTAGTCCTAGAGGTAACTGGAAGCTTTTTTCCAGAGCTGAATGTACAGGCCTAGAGAGGTCTCTTCCAGAAGATCTACTGTAAAAAAATGTAAGAAATAAAATGAAACCAGGAGCATAGGTCCGTCACCTTACATTCAATGTTCAGGGCTATGGTAAACTAACCTCAGGCCTCCACACTCCTATGAGGGCAATGCGGCTATGGCAGTTAAGGTCACTACAACGACATCTTTTAATCAACCCTCCACCACAGAAAGTTATTACACAATTATATTCATATGTAACACTCAAGCTGATAAAAGCCAATATATCTACAGTGCCGGTACCTGTAAATACCCTAGCTCAAAATAATTCCACCAATGCTGAACGAAACTGCTAGCAGGTGGAAGGAATAAATTCACTGTTTTGTACATCCTCGTACAGAAGGAGAAGGAAAGAATAATATTAAAAGTTGTGTCTATCTATCTATTGCCAGACGCCTCAATCCCGCACGGGGTGGCCACAAACAAATCGCCTCCATGTCGCTCTGTCCCCCGCCATTTCACTACCCCGCTCCCAACTCACACCCCCCTCTCTCATGTACCTCTCCACTCCATTCCTCCATCTCATCCTCAGCCTCTCCCTCCCTCTCGCCCCCTCCACCTCACTCACACACACTCTCCATGTCAGTCTCTCACTCTCCATCCTCTCCACATGCCCAAACCACCTTAACGTGTTTCTCCTAACGCTTCCTATCACGTCCACAACCACACCACAAAGCACCTTCACTTCCTCATTTGTTAGTCTGTCTCTCCATGTGACTCCACATGCTCCTCTCAAATAACTCATTTCCACTGCTCTCACTCTTGACTTCTGTCCTTCCAACAGGGTCCAAGCTTCACTTCCATATGTCAGAGTTGGTATCACAATACTGTCATGTAACAACTTTTTCACTTCCATGCTCACCTCCCTGTTTCTTATCACTGCTTTCAGGGAACCAGCAACCTTCCTTCCCTGCTGCACCCTTTCAAGCACTTCACCCTCTAGACTTCCATCCTTACTCATCCCACTACCTATATCCTCCCCATCCAATCTCACTGTACATTCATTGGCTTCACTTCTCTCGAAGACCATCACTTTACTCTTCCCTACATTCACCTTTAGATTCTGTTTCTTACACACACTCCCAAACTCATCTACCAAGCCTTGCAGCTCCCCTTCGTCTTCGCTCAACAACACAGTATCATCTGCAAACAACAGTACAGGGAGTTTCCAAACACTGCCCTCTCTCACTAGGGCCGCTCCAACAACCACTGCCCGACCTTGTATCTCTTTTATAACCCCATCCATGTACAGATTGAACAACCATGGAGACATGACACATCCTTGTTTCAATCCAACCTTCAAATGGAAAGATTCACTCAGTTTGCCATCCACACGCACTGCAGCCTTAGCACCTTAATACATACTCTTCACTGCCTGCAACAACTTCCCATCCACTCCATATATTCTTAATACTCTCCACAATCCTTGTCTATCCACCCTGTCCTATGCTTTCTCCAGATCCATGAAGGCTGCATACAACTTCTTTCCCTTCTCTAGAAACCTTTCCACTAAGGATCTAAGAATGAATATCTGGTCTACACAACCTCTTCCCTTCCTAAAACCTCCCTGTTCTTCTCCAACTAATTCCTCTGTTATTTCTTTAACTCTGTCAATAAGTATCCTACCATATACTTTTCCTATTACACTAAGAAGGCAAATGCTCCTGTGATTACCACACACTGCTTTCTCCCCTTTTCCTTTGTACAAAGGAATAATTATACCTGACTTCCAATCCTCCGAGACTCCCTCCTCCCAAGCCAATCTGCACACCTTCCACATCCATTCTAAAGTTGTGTACATCCTCATATTCCAGACGCTAATGACATAACACTGACATAATCCAGGAAAGAGCCTATTCACACATGTTGAAATGACTAAAAAATAATTATGCTTCATTACAGTATACTGGTAATTCATTTATGATGCACAAATTCTGCATTTCACCAATACAGTACCAAAGTTGATTATGGTGCTTTTATGGTTCTGTCAGGCTTTACTGGCATATAAAAACTGATGAGGTTCTACCATTACTAATAAACAGGCATTTCTGAAACTTTTTAACATAGTTCTTTGATAACCAGCTTAGGCTACATAAAGTAAAAAGAAAGACAATATTGTATTATGGATGTGGCAACTCTCTAGTTTTCAACAACCTACATTAAATATTCAAAATTGGCACCATATTTTCACAATTACATTATACAGTATTGTGCTGTATTCACTTACCGTATTTCCATTAGCTTTAAAATTTCGGCCAAAGCTGTGGTCAATCAATTTTCCCCCCACTTCACTCTTCAGCAAGTAGTTACCTCCTAGCTGCATATGGTACAACTTCCAGCCTATATCTTTGCTTTGTTCTTTCTTACATATTTCCTATTTTCTGTGGGCTGGCGCATCAGGAGTGGGTGGCTTTCGTGGGCCCTTCCCTTGGCCAGGCTCAGGGTCTGGGAAGCCCACCAGGTGAGATATATAATTGCTGTACAGTAGAAAGACCTTGTCCAATTATTTCAAATTCTTCCAGTCCACAAGGTATCAAAAACAGCTGCCTGTGTTCGATATTTTAGCAAGAATAGTCTTCCAATAACATGGAGTACAAACACTTTATTATTCCTGTAAAATAATTCTTCTTTGGAAAACATGCCACTCAATGACAACCTAACCTATTGCACGTCATTAACTTACAATAAATCAACAATTAAATCACAAACTGGCACTAAAACATCACCAAAAAATAAAAAAAATAAATCATTCAAATTACTAACAGCAAGAAAATAACCTTAGCAATGACGTATAACACAACCCACAAATAAAGCATCATAAGTCACCAAAATATACATTAATAAATCACTACTACATTAATACATCACAACTACATTACCTAATTCATGTCCCTGTCACCTCACACCACCCTCAACCCCCTGAATTATCACTTTTAGTCATATATTCCGATTAATTCCAAACGATTTTTGTAAGTACCCAAAGCCGTTAACATCGGCTGGGCATAACGGCCACAACCCCATAAGTCTCTCCTGAACTGCTAAATATTGTCCGCAGCTGCAAGAATAAACTAAAATCAAGGTCTTCTGATGAATGGGAATAAATTAAAGCTATCTTAGGCTATGAATCTTAATGCATGGGTTCTCGAGAGGCTGACTGCATACACAACAGGTTTGAAAATTTGAAATCGTAAGGTAGCTCAGGTAGTTTGAATTGCCCACACCACTTTTCTCTCCTCCTGGCCTATATTTCACTCACCTGGCCAATCAGACAGTAACTGTGCATGCTACTATTGCTGCTCTTACCTTATAGGGTATGAGTGGCTCCCTGGCTGCCATAATACAGGATAATCGAGGGTGTGAAATAAGAGTGACACACAAACGTCCTCCTCCCGCCACCCGCCGCTCAGCTCTGCACACTCGATGTTGCCAAAAAATTCATTTAAACCGCCACTTTGGCCAATCAAGATGGTTAATTCACTTATTTTATTCGCACTGGAGACCTTGAATGGCAGCGTCAAGCACACTTAGTCCTGATATTTCGTGATGAAAAAATAAGCAGGCACGGGAGCCATTAAGCGGGGGAACCAAAAACAAATGCCTGTAGCAAAGCACCCAATATACTATTATACATTACAGAAATTACACATTCTTTATTTGCTACAGCTTTACTTCAATGAAAAACTTTTAGTG
>JAGKTI010034113.1:0-11526 GCA_018397915.1 Birgus latro | reverse complement strand
TGAATACAAAAGTAGAAAAACGAAATGTCACTGGTCTTTACCTACTCAGTACAGTATAATTATTTATACAGTATAAATATTTATATCAACAATGCCGTATAAGAAATTTGATTCTATACACGTGGTCATTTAAATCTTTTAGAGGGAAAAGGGTTGTGTGTGTGTGTGGATACCAAATATGAGGGGAAAAAAAAACAAGTTCTTTGTAGAATGTATACCTTTTTATTTTCATACAGGCAACTTTTGTTACTTCACAAACCTTTCAGGCCAATGATGGTCCTTGGTACTTTTTTCCAACATCCTTCACTACAAAACATATTTCCTAGTTAAATGGAAAAGATATAATCGCAGTTAAGGAGTTAAGTAAAAGTTTTGTTGCTGGGATTAGTGACAGCGCCCGACATGTTTACACGCCCCTAGCACAGGCAAGACTGGCTTAGGATTTGTACTAGGGCTGACAGGTGAGTGGGCGGGGCCAAGGCGGCGGGGCACAAGAGAATCGTTGAAACACGAAGAGTATAGTTTCACCTCACACCCCCCTAGCCCCATCACAGCATGGTTTTGGGCTGCTACTCTCCACAAACACTCTTACAGACCTTACACGGAGAGTTTTTGGTGGCATGAATTTGGCTGGGCCACCACACAGAGCACTCTTTGTCACACTGGACATTGGTAGGGCTTTTGATGCCATCCGTTGCCGCAGTCTCACAAACAGGATGTTCAACACAAACATGCACAGTAGCGCAAGGGGACGGCTGGCAAACTGCTTAGCGGGCGGAGGTGCACATGTGGCATTTGCCGGTCAGTCTTCGAGCATCAGAAGCTTCACAAATGGCATCCCCCAAGGAGCTGTTTTGACCCCTACACTCTTTAGCCTGTAAATGCATGGCATACCCATACCTCACATGCCATAGATACACATAGCTTCCTATGCAGATGACATAACATTTACATGTACACACCAAAATGCAAACACAGCTGCGCACATCCTCCAGCCTTACCTCAACACACTGCATGAGTGGTTCACCGCAAACCCGCTCAAGGTAGCCCCAGCCAAATCTGCAGTGGCCCATCTCGCAGGCTGGATGGCAACACACAGTCACATTCCACACCTCACCATAGACAGCGCTCCCCTGCCACACACACACATGCCCAGGGTCCTTGGTGCAACATACAGTAGATCAATGTCATTTAAACAACACATCACAAACATCAAAAATAAATTAACACCAAGACTCAGTGCCTTAAGGTCACTTGCCCATACAACATTTGGACACAACGAAGAAACCACCACCACAGTATACAAACAATATATACATTCAGTGATGAATTGTGCAAGCCCTCCTTGGGCTCCTAACCTCACTAAATCACACTATAACACTCTTCAGACTATACAGAACGGGCCTAAAGATGATCACGGGCTGCACAGCTACTACACCCACAGACCGCCTACACCGGGAGACCGGCGTCCTCAAAATCAGGGATCATCTGGACATGGGAGGCACCCAAATTCTCGCTGCAGCCTCCACAGACCCACAGCATCCACTGCACTGCATGGCAGCTCATCCACACACACCAAGGAACATCAAAACAACACCCAGCACACGATATCATACACAAATACTGTCATCTCTCCCCCTGGCCCTCCTCAGACCAGCTTCCAGAAGCATATCCATACTCATATCACTCACCGCTCCATTCAGTCACTTAAAGACAACGCAAAGCTGCATGCGCGGCCTCCTGATATGCATCCTTCTGAATCCTATCTCCCTCTGAAGACAAGGTCCACCTGGCCAGACTGAGATGTTGGCATCATCCAGCCCTATTAAGTTACCAGAAGAGGCTGGATGACTCCGTTGCTGACGCCTGTCCAGGATTTAACACAGCACCCCATACTATTCAAGCACATTATGGAAGACTGCATTGCACACAATCTCCTATGCCAACAACACAACATACACTCCTTGAGAGCTCTGTGGGAAAGCTCGGTCTTGGCTGTGGCCTTCCTTAGGGACTCGGGGCTGGTCGACCAGACTGCCTAGGGAGCAACTACTACTACTATTACCACAACTACCTCATTTCTGGGTTTTATCATTTGATCGGTAGCCAAGCGTTTATTGATGCCGTTCGTTGTCACGGCAAGTCAGGAGCAAAGAACTGAACATTGTGCATGTGATATAAATGGTACGGCGCCTCACTATATGCACATCCTGTGAGAAAACGTGAGAAAGTAAATATTTTAGCTCAGTTGTTCTGTTATTGTTCATCTACCTCACCAGAAATGTTGAAAGTTTACACTAAGATAAAATTATGATGATAGGCTTATGTACAAATGCTCACTCACTCACAATGTGCACTCTACTGGTGAAGTACTAAATGGCTGGAAAGGTTGATTCTTACAAAGACTTCAAAAATCTCTCTCTCTCTCTCTCAATATATCTGAGAGTTTGAATTTGTGTCCTGGTTTGGAGAATGTGGTCATGCAGATGAGTACACACCAGTGTCACACTAAAATGCCGCTTCAGCAACTGTTATTGGAGAGATACATGGAACTAAATATTTTTTATGCATCACTGTCACACACATCATATGAAAGCAATCCTGTTTCAGTAAACGGTCAGTAATGTCATTCATTGATGACTCAATTTTCTATATGCCTTCAGCAAGATACCTTAATCCTGGAAGGGATTGCCACAAATTAATCATCTTCATGTCTCCTCCTCCTCCATCATCAGGCTGCCCTGTCTCCAACTCACACTCCCTCTCTTATACCTCTCCACTCCATCCTCCAGCTCATCCTCAATAACCCCCTTTCCCACCCCCTCCCTCAACCCCAATCTCACTCACATACATTCTCATAGTCAGTCTTTCATTCTCCATTCTCTCCACTTGGCCAGAGTGTCTCAAGATAGCTACTTCCCCTAATGCTTTACAACACAACCACATCAGCACCATAATGCCCCTTCCCTACTTCATTTATCTGTCTCTCCAAGTAACTCTGGGTGCTTCTCTCATTTAACTAATTTTTACTTCTGTATCCTGTGTCCATCTAACAGGGTCCAAGTTTATTTCCATACATAAAGACATGGCAGCACAACACTGTTATGCAGTGATTCTTTTGCACTTCCACACTGGCTTTTCTATTCCTTATCACTGCCTTTAATGAACCAGCAACTTCTCTTCCCTGCTGCACTCATACATACACTTCATCCTCTAAACTTCCATCCTTGCTCATCACATACATACATATATCTAGGCTCCTTCCCCTAAGGAAAGGGAGGTAGCCGAGCCAGGACGACACACTCCCAATTTACTCATCCACTGAAACACATTCTTTTGCATCTTAGCCCCAAAGGGAAGAAGGGACAAATCCTCACCAGACCACACCGCATGAGGGTCAACTGCGCAGTGCAATCAGTGACATCCGCAGCAGGGCCCAACAGCAGAGCTGATTTACCTCTGCCACATCATAATGGACCCATCCCCTTACCCACACCTGACCTGATCAGCTGATCAAACAAAATGCGGGAGAATATCCCCTCAGGGCTGCATCATCATTTATTCATTCACAGTTTCTCTCCATTCATTTCTGTCATGCATAGCCACTCTTCCTTGCTCAACAGACATCCCTCTTGCATCCAACGGTCTCTTCACACAGTCCATCCATCCTATTTGTGGCCTTCCTCTCAGCCTTACACCTGTCACATCAGATCTAGTTATCTCTTTCACCAATCGCTCATCATCCATTCTCTCCATATACCCAAACCATCACAACACCCTTTGCTCAACTTGATCAGCCATCTCCCGAACACCTCCAGCTCTCCTTCGCATTTCATCATTTCTCACTCGGTCCATACACATCACTCTACACATACTCCTCAGACACCTCATCTCCATTACATTCAAACTTTTTCTCTCTGGTACACCCACATTCCATGTTTCAGACCCATATAATGTAGTCAGTACCACAATACCTTCATACAGCCTTCTCTTTCCATTCTTAGCAAACGACATCTAAACACCTTTTTCTTTCCTCCTAGCACCTTTCCTACTTCATTTATTCTAAGCTTCATTTCTGCATCTATTTTTCCATCCATAGCAACAAGTGATCCTAGATACTTAAAACACTCTACCTCCTCCAGCAACTCGCTATTCAAAAGTATATTCATCCTCCTACCATCTACCAACCTCGTACACTTCATCACTTTACTCTTCTTCTCATTTACTTTCAATTTCCTCCTTTCACACTCCCTTCCAACTCCTCTACCAACTTACTCAATCTCTCCTCTGAATCAGCTACCAGTGCAGTATCATCCGCAAACAGTAGCTGCTTCAGATTCCATTCTCTACCATCAACATTCACCGGACTCAGTCCTCCACTTAACACTTGCATTCACCTCCCTTGCAACACCGTGCAGTTTGCCACGTGGGTGTGGGGGCTGGTTCCGTCTTGTGCAGTGTTTGTGATGGGTAGGTGCACGGGAGATGTAGTGGTGTTGGAGGTGGACTGCGGGATGGTGCTGATTTCGTGTGTGTGGTGTGTCGGGGGGGGGGGGGTGTTGGGCGGGGGGGGGGTGGAACTTGAGGGGGGGGCTCTTGGGTTGGGGGGGGAGTGGTGTTTTTTGGGAGACATGTTGTGTGCCGGAGGTGGGGCTGGAGTTGGCTCGGTTGCTGGAGTGGGAGGTGGTTGGAGGAAGTTCAGGGAGCTGTTGCCTCTCCTGACATTGGGAGGACTCTCCTTGCGTGCTGAGGGGTCTTTGTGTGCAGCATGTGTTGGGAGTGTGGTGCTGTGTGGTGGTGGGGCCTGGGCAGTAAAGGAAGAGGATATTCGCAGGTTTGAACGTGCAGAAATGACAATGATTGGGTGGATGTGCGGTGCGTCCCTGCGTGCGGGGCCTGGGGGGGCTGGGTTTGTGATGGAAGGGTTGAGAGGTGGGATGGGACTGGAGTGTGTTGGTGTTGTGATGAGGAGAGGTGGGCTGAGGTGGTTTGGACATGTGGAGAGGATGGGGGAGGATAATTGGGTACAGAGGGTGAGAGGTGTTATGTTGGGGGAGGGGTTGGGAGGGGTGGACCGAGGAAGACATGGGATGAGGTCATTAAATGTGACTTAAGGGTTGAGGGACTGAATAGGGAGGCTGCCAGAGATCGAGCAGCGTGGAGAGCCGCCATTAGGTGACCAAGGCCGACACATGCAAGCATGTTGGAGCCTTCAAAAATGAAACGAAACGAAACGAAACAAGGTGACATCGTACATCCCTGCCGCAGCCCCACTCTCATGGAAAACCAATCACTGACAGTATTTCCCACTCTTACACATACTCTACTATTTATATAAAAACTTTTCACTCCTTTAGTAACCTGCCACCAAGTCCATACAATCTTTAAACATTCCACAAAACCTCCCTATCAATTCAATCGTATGTTTTCTCTAAATCCATGAACACCCAAAACATCCTTACCTTTCGCTAAATACTTTTCACACACCTGTCTCACAGCAAACACCTGATTCACACATCCCTTCCCTCTCCTAAAGCCACACTGCTCATCACCAATCACTCTCTCTGTACCCTCTCTAACTCTCTTAATTAACACTCTACCATACACCTTACCTACAACAGTCAACAGACTTATACCCCTAAAGCTAGTACATTCATACTTATCACCCTTACCTTTATACAATGGGACCACAGTTAATTGGCATCATACCCTGCACAAAACACACATTCAACAATCTTACTAACCCAACAGTAGTTGCTCCACCACCTTTCAGGCATTCCACAGCACACCCATCCATACCTGCAGCTTTCCCTGTTTTCATCTCCTTTACTGCCTCCTGCACTTCCTCAATCATGGTCAAAGAATCATTCAACTCTCCCAACACATTTATTCCCTGCACCCTTCCATCTGCCACAATCTCAGCCTCCCTTGCCTCCTTTACATTTAACAATCTTTTAAAATACTCCGCCCATCTCTTCCTTACTGCATCCATCTCAGATAACATCCTTCCATCCTCTGCTTTTACTTGCTCTTCCTTCCCAGACTCTCCCTTTCACACCCTTTTCACTTCCTTCCAAAACATTTTCTTATTCTGTTGAAAATTCTCAGTCAATCGCCTACCCTACCTCTCATCTGCTGCCGCTTTAGCATCACGCACAGCCCTTCTCGCCCTATTCCTCTTTTCCTTGTACCTCTCATATGACACCTCGTCCTTCCTCTGCAACCACACTTCATATGCACGTTTCGTCTCAGCCACAGCCATACTTACTTCCTCGCACCACCATTCATTTCTCTTTCTTACACCACCACCCACTCGTCTCACACCACACACCTCTTCCACATGCCCCACCACAGCACTTTTAAACAACTTCCATTCCTCCTTCACACTGCTATTCTCCTGATCTTTCACTGCATTTCACTCATCTTTCAATTTCTCCTGATACTCTATAATTTTCTCTCTTTTATCCAACTCACTCACTTTCAAAACCTCCCTGCTACACCTAACTCTCACCCATCTCTTACCTACTCTCAACTTTCCCTCCACCAGGTAGTGGTCAGACATACCTCCACCCTCCCCTCTCAAAACTGTCACATCCAACAATCTTCCTATTGCATTCCTGGACATAACCACATTGTCCATCAATGTTCTGTCAACAACCCTTCCACCCTCTTGTCTAACTCATGTATACTTATAAATATTGTTATGTCCCAGTCCCCACACTGCCACAGGCTCCATCAGCAGTAGTTCAGTATAGGAAGGATGTTGCCCAGTGATTCGTTCTTCCTATGGTCAGCCTTTAGGTGTACAGCACACAAGCTCAGCTGATGTGAAAATAAACACTGGCTTCTTAAAGTTCACTGTCTTTATTTTCCAAATAATTGCACTTAATATTTTCTAGCTTCACTTTTCCCACCAGCATTGGAGCTATAAAAATTTTACTAACTGCAGTTGCACTTAATACATGACAGCACTTCACACTTAATGCTTGACAGCACTTCACTGTTATTACACTTCACTGTTTTCACAAATACCAAAACTATACAAACTTCTACAACACTTCTCTGTTTGCCAACAACACTTCACTACTTTCACAAGTACCGATAATATACAAACTTCACTGACACTGCACCGACATCCAACTAAACTTCACTCAAACTGACCGAGGCCCAACTAAACCTGGACTAGTTCCGTTCCCCATCCTTATATAAGCTTGCATTATTCAAGAAACTTCTAGCATGAACTCAACAGTGCAACAGTTAATAGTTGCCAACTAAGAGACAATCAAAATATGCCAGTCTTCTTACATTACATAACACTCTTAATCATTTACCATACGAACTTAAATTTCATAATTTAACGAACAATCATGTAAATAAATTCATAACTTACAAAATAACAACACTCACTAACAGCAAGTAAACTGGCAACTCGTACGGTACCAGAACCAGCCTACTGTAAACATCGGGAAACTTCTGGCAAATCTCGCTTCGTAACAATATCTTTCTTCTCAAACAAGGTATTTCCAATCACCATCTCTCGCTCAGTGCACATCCCTATCATTCGTTCCCCATTTTCATTTCTTCCAGGCACACCATGCATACCAACTACACCTTCATCTGCTACATTTCCCACTCTAGCATTCAGATCTCCCATCATTACCTCATTCACATTCACTCCAAAACTCTGCAAACACTTGTCAACATCATTCCGGAAAGACTCCCTCTTTTCTTCATCCGTTTCGCTACCAGGCCCATATGCACTCACAAATACCCACATCTCACATTCAGATTTCGCTTTCACCCACATCAGTCTCGATGACGCCTCCTTCCATTCAGTCACAAACTGCTTTACTTCCGAGCTCACTAACAAGACCACACCTCATGCCCTTCCTCTATCAACACCTGACAATCTTCCATTCACACTTCCAAACATAGACTCACCTTCCCTTTCATCTTTGTTTCACTCAAAGCTAACACATCCAACTTTCTTCTCACAAACACTTTCCCAATCTCCTCCCTTTTAGCCTCAATCGTACTACATCCACACACATTAATGGACCCAATCATCAGGGTACGGGGATAACTCAATCCCCCATCCCTTTCTCTGGCCTGTCTCTTTTTAGGAACTAAAAAACAGTGGAGGGGGTCCCTAGTCCCCTCACCCCGTCCCTTTTAGTCGCCTTTTACAACACGCAGGGAATATGGTGGCAGAATTCTTCCTAACACAACCTGGCCGCTGAGTAGTAGTACCACCCCATAGTGTGGCCAGATTGTGTGGGGGGGACACAGTCTGGCCTAAATATATGAAGTTACTCACATTCTCTATATCTTAACTGTCTAGCCTCACTATGCACTGCATGACTCCATTTCACCCCAAAATCATAAATTTCCCATTAAAATGTTTAGATTCCTTTTTTTTTTACATACACTTTCAAACCCCCCCCTTTTTTTTTTAACCCGCCTAATCCCCCCGACGTATGATGCACATCACTGTTTTTTTTTTTTTTTTCTTTCTTATGCAAGGAAGAAAGAACCAAAGGTCACGGGCCTGCATACTGTTCCTTCCAAGAAAAAGCAAAAACAGGACAAAAGAGAGCCAAATTCAAGATCCGTTCAATTCCAGACCCACCAACGTGCATCATTCGTCAGTCAATTGCAAAGCCTGTCGTTTGCACATTTTTCAAGATTCGCGGGTGATTTTTGGGAGGCATATGTGATACTGCCTTACTGCCTGGCCCCACCTGACCCCCCTCCGCCCCACACTTGGCAATTCACCTGTTAGCAGTAACCTGGCCAGTAAAGACATGTTGCTCCACGGTCTCTCCAATGACGAAATTCACGGTAAAAGTGATTCTTGAGATGGAGGACAAAGAAATAAAGAAGCTAGAGGAAGAAACAAACAGAAGTGATGAGGTGGTAAAGTTGTAAAGGAAGGTGCCATATGTTGGTGTTTTTGGTGAGTGAACAATGCTTTTATCGCCTATATGATTGTGTGAAAACCAATATATTCTTGTACTACACATAAATTCGTACCAAATAAATAAATAAATTACTTAATTTAAAGTGGCTTGAATTAGTTAACCCTCCCATAGTTCGTTTTCTTTGAAGCCAGGTACCGTGAGAGAGAATGGAAAGGTAAGGCTGACTGGCACCTGTAGCAACATTTATAAGCTCAGGAGGGCGATTTCTCTATGAATTTTCGATGTTTCTCACCAAAAGTTTGAGGTATCAGCCAAAAAAAGACAAGTTGAAAATCGGTCAGGTTCTGAGCGTGGGTTGGGTAAAAAAGCGGTCGGGACTGGGCGGGTTAAACTTCAAAAAGCTTTGCAACTGATTTTGTAAGTTGTTATAGAATAATATTTTTTCATATATTAGTTAATGCAATCTGCTGGCAGAGTTTCCATGACAGTGTACAATATTTGGAAGTTTGTATATAAAGTCACTGCATCATGATGCCAGTTCATGACATTAAATCAACCTTTACTGGCACTGATCTGGAGTGGATTCTCAACTTGCATAATTTGTGCAGTCTTACTGCTGTATACACATCCTAAGCTTTGAACCTGACACTCTACATGTAAAGCAGCACATTATCCTCTTGCTGCACAATTGATTAACATCATCGGATCGTTATAAACTTTTTGAATCACCTCGTTTAACTTACTGAAAATAAATCACAGTGCCTGCTTGATACTCTCAAAATCTTTTATAGCTGTGTACACAGTTGACATAAACATCAGTGCTGCATGCCTTACCAATTACAGGCTTAAGGTGAGCAAACTGACACAATATATTCTTTATCTGAGCTAAAGTAAGAAACTCTCATTTACATTAAGAAGTTAGCATTACTGACTAAGACATAAGTAGAAGGTGAAACACTACTTAAGCAGCCAAAAACACTTGGCATGGTGGTAATGTGGGATAAATGAACAAGTAGGTTGCAGGGTCAGAGAAGGCAGGAACAGAACTTGGTGATAGGTGGTGCAGGGCATTATGGGTGTTGTAAAGTATGCTAAGAGGAGTGGTATGACATTACCCAGGAGGTTTTAAAAACTATTGCCACAGCTTTCTCCGTTGACTTCAAACAACATTAAGAGTGTTCTCGGTCACATAACACAGGTTTTAGTTGTGGTCATGATCACTGTGGAAAGTTTGATGAAGTAAGATGGCACTGTGTAAAGTGAGGTAGCACTGTACAGTACTTTAATTGTGGTAGCAAATAAAGAAATGGGCATACTTGGAGTTACTGGTC
This sequence comes from Birgus latro, assembly GCA_018397915.1. Lineage (NCBI taxonomy): Eukaryota > Metazoa > Arthropoda > Malacostraca > Decapoda > Coenobitidae > Birgus > Birgus latro. Next base: position 1,274 of record JAGKTI010034113.1, on the reverse strand, counting down.
TTGAATTTTTGCTCATAATCTTCAGTTCCTTGCTGAAGAGCTACACAAGTTGTGTATTTGTTTGTACTTTATGTATATTTTGTGTGACTTTAAGGAAAGTGAAGTGCAGATATGGTTTGCATCTTGAAAATTTAATGTCAGTAATCAGTTAGCCAAAGTTTGAAAAAGTAATGTGTAATAATTATTATATACTTGTCAAGGACAGGTATATAATACCCCATGTTAACTGCAGTCTTTGCAGGTGAATCACAAAAGTTAACTATAATGCAAATGCAAGGAGAGTGTAAATTTTGATTATCATTGTTTAGCTGCGTATATACTTAAAGCAACTGTTGACCAGTCCTTTGAATCTGTAATTAGCAAGTGCACAGAATGTTCTGTAATGTGTGCTTTTTTTTTTTCTTTTTTTTTTCCAGTGAACCTGATATTTAGCCACTCTTAAAATTACTAACCTGTGATGCTCCACTGGAGAATACTGTATATAGTTGTAAGAGAATATTATATTGAGCTAGCACAATATTGTCATGTTGCAGATACTGTATTTGGTCTTGGAAAATGCATTATTTTAAGATAATAATATTTGATTTTTAAAATATCTGTGAAGTCTTGGAAAATGCATTATTTTAAGATAAGAATATTTGATTCTTAACATATCTGTGAAACATAGTCAGCAAAAAAGTTGAATTTACGTTTGAAACTTCTGGTGAGGTGGCCACTGTTTCTTTTAGGGTTTTAATAATATTGCTTCACAACTAATTGAATCCTTAACTGCCTTTTTTTGTCACAATCTCTTTGATATATAGATTTTTGAAATAAGAATATTTAAATTTTTTTTGGCATGTTTTTGCAGAAAGCCATATTTTCCCCAGTCCAAATTATAAGTTTGGTGCTGTACCTTTCAGTTAAGTAATAAGTCTGATGAGGTATTTAAGATTATATAATGAGTTGTTTAAATCCAGTTTAATTTCTTAAAATGATTAATGTATAAAGGTAACATTAAATTGTGGTCAAGGTAGTTTTACAAGTAATCTGATTGCTTCTTATGTTGTGTGATATATACAGTATTGTAATATTCCCTTAGTTTTTGCTGAAGTATTCATCCAAACCTCATTAAATGCTTCATCTGCTATCTCCTGTTCATGTTTCAGGTTACAGACCACTAATCTTTGGAATTATTATTTATTCTAGAGTGTATTGTCTACTTAGTTCCACTCCTTGTCATTCATTCCAAATATATAGTAGTTAATTTATTACGCAGTCCCCCATATACATAC
>JAGKTI010034112.1:0-11526 GCA_018397915.1 Birgus latro | reverse complement strand
CAGATATATTTAGTCAGAGAATGACAGGAGAGCCGAAGCCAGAGAGTAAAGAATTCAGAAAAATCAAGTCCAGGAACACAAGAGCAAGATAGGTTGTTGCATACATGTACACAGCAGCCACCTTTGGCTTTGAAATGAGTATAGAGAAAGTAGGAGGATACAGAAAAGGGTTTGCTGTCAGTTGCCTCAGACAGCTGAGTCTCTGTTAAGAATAGAAGGTGAGGTTTAGAGGAGGAGAGGTGGTGTTCCACGTAAAGAAAATTTGAGGAAAGGACGCGAATGTTGCAGAAATACAACACTATTTATGCATCACTATCAGTTAGATCATCACTTGGAAGTTCTCCAACTTCGACTGAAAGTCAGGAGTAAGTAAATTATCTTTGTCAGCACGGCATGACCCAGATTTGCATCAGATGGCTAATTTCATATACCGTCAGTAGCTGATGTGGGTAGATAGTCCATTTTAGTGTAGAGCAAGTGGATACATGGAGTATTTGTAGTACAGAAATGCAACCAGGTGTATGTAATGCAGCCATGGTCGAAACTATGGTGATGGGAAGTTGTGGTTCCGTGCAAATTTTAAGCATTTTCACATTTTTTTTTTTTTTTTTTTAAGTATTATATTTGTATAAGGTATGGGAGGGGAGGGGAGGTGTCAGTCATCCCATTTTCTGTCACACACTAAGGGCAGACTAAAACAATTTCACACAAATGTGGGAAAAACCATGTCCATATATATATATATATATGGTCTTGACAGTTTAGGGTACTACGAGTTTGTCCGTATATATATGGACTGAGCAACTTTGACACTATTGGTTTGTCCATATATATACGGACACGACACGGAACGGGTTAAGCATTCCGATATCTTATTTCTCACCATACATTTTCTATAGTTATTCTTCTATACACTTTTTCTGAAACATTTCTTAAATTTATACCAAAATAATTTCTGCCCTTATTTCAATCACCTTTACTTCTGAAGAGTCACAGCCTTCCTCCACTCCACTCATATAATTACACTCATCCAAGCTTATATTTCCAAAAAACATCTCATTCCAGTCTTTCCACCACAATTAATCAATCATCTCTCCATACATCTCATCAAAACCTGTTGCCTTCCATTCTTCAACTTCTACACAGCATTCTATATTTTTGCCACTGTCACATTTTCTGATACCACATTCTTTCTCTGCATACCACCAAAGACAATCATGTTTACTGCTCCTCAGCCCTCATTACTTCTGTTCATCAACCTTGCAAACCAATCTTTTATATCTGTTCCTTACTTTTATCTATTAGTATTCTTTCTCTCTCATCCCTCACATTTTCACATTATTCTGCCCTAGGGTGGGAAAGAAAGTCCGGATGATGATGATTCTATCCTTAATTCAACATTTTTGCACCTCATCCCAAAATTATTTCCTATTTTGAGAATAATGCACACTCACTTTACCTCTCTTATCATTTACCTCTTTCATTTTTCTCTTTACTAGTCTCTCTCAATACATTAATATGTATTCTCATCTGAATGTTCTTGCATCCACCCCATCCATTTTATTTTTTTTTAAACATCTCCAGTGCCCTCTCTACTTCCATATCTCACCTAGCTCATCTCTCATTAGTCAAAATCCTCAGCACCAACTATATCTTTAGAACCCTTGAATACCATTTGTGCAAGTTCTACAAATTTTCTGTTTGTACCTTATTGATTTTCAGTTACTTGTTTATGCACGACTGGTGGTAGGTGGTAGTGACTATCATACACTCAATCGATGTAATGCTGTCTACCTCTTCCTTCCCCTTTCTCATTCAATCTCTCTGTCTGCCCTCCTCTCTTGCTACTTCTCCCTTTCCTTCTTGTCACTTTATTATCCCTCTTCCCACTTCAGGTGGCTCTACAATATATGACAAGCCTAATAAATTCGGTAACTAAATACAGTAGACCCTAAATCTGTATGGCTACTGTAACCTAAGAATTTTACAGTGCAAATCGAAATTCACAAACTACGTCACTACGGCACTGAAATTCATGTTACAAGACTAACTAGTAGGGTAAAATTCCAAAATTTTCTCAAAGTCTCCCCTTTTGCCCTCTTGAAAAAGTTTTACTCCCTCCTGATCAACCCTAACATTCATTTAGTAAAAATATAACCTCTAGGAACATCAATGAACATAAATGAGTTAATCTTAGTGTACAAGGTGGTACATAGACGGTGATCACTTACAACTGCCAGGGACAAAGTGATGTTTGAGTGTCAGGCAAGGGGATATCCGAAGCTGACAGGGTAGAGGAAGGGGTATGAGCAGTGCCTCTGACCTCTCTAGGGGCGAGGTTAGGCCTGAAACCCCTCAAAGTTATTCATCCAATCATCGTCACTGGCAGGTTGCCAGTAGTCGGGCATAGCGAAGGTGCTTGGCTGGGAAGACAGACAGGGCTGGGACTGGGGCATGGTAGGCAGTAATGAGGGTTTGGGATTGCTCATTAATTTTCTTCACAACCTGCCACCAATTTCGCCCAGAAAGGGACTCCAGCTTATCTGTGCTGTGCACCACATCATTATTAGGGTGTCCCTGGGGCAGATTTCCAACACCTGGCTCAGCTGCTGATGAAAGGGCTCCTCAACAAGCTTTAGCCCAACTGCTCCTGTGTGGCCTCAAGTACCAGGCACTTCTCCTCAGGCCGTAGCTCGATCGGTAGAGAGTTGGCTTGCAGTCCCGTGGGACCCAGGTTCGAATCCTCGCTGGTGCAGGGAACAGTTTAAGGATTTGAATTTCATTAAATCAGGCTTTACTGATCTACCAGAAGACCCGCCGACATGTCGTAAAAATGACCCCACTAATACCAATACGCCAGTCCTGTATGAGACAGCCCTAGCATGTATTCAATATGGATGGTGGGTGTTAAGTGCCGAAGTGGTGACATGTAGATTGTAGGAGGACGACTGGGCCTTGATAGCAGGCTGTGAAGCCTATGCCCAGAGTCGGACACATAAAAAAAAAAAAAAAAAAAAAAAAAATCTTCGATGAAGCCATCAATTAGCATTTTGGGAGCAGCGTCGATAATGTGAAGGATGTAGTCACAAGTGATGGCAGCAAAACCCTTTCTTGCCACCTGCTGGGCCACCTCTGCTGCCTGGCACAGTGCATCTATGACTAGTGTTGACAACACACTGGGGTAAACATGAAGCAGTGGTTTCTGCCACCCATGTTGAAGAACCTCCTTGCCAACATTGTCCCGAGTGGCAACACTCTCTTTTCCTCTCGAGTGACAAAGGGTCATGACAAGGTCTCAGAATAGCACCACTGGCAGGTGCGGCAGAGGACCGGGAAGCCATAACTCATCAAAGAGTACTGAGATTGTTATGCACGGAATATTGTGAGTGGAGAAGTCAGGGGTCAAGGTTGGCAGGCGAGACAATGGGGAGAGGGAGAGAGAAATAGGGAACAGGAGGAGGATGCGGAGTGCATGCATGATGAAAATGTTGATACACATCACTGTATTGCACCTCTGAATGCTGTCACAGATATATTACTTCTGAGGTTTTCCATGCAAACATATTTTCCCACACACTTACTGGGCCAGGTTAGGGCTTATCTTTCATGCAAAATGTGTTTAGCATTAACTGAGAGTCTATAGTAACCAATTTATGTAGTGAAGTGGGCCATGCCATGGTACCCTTGTTAACTGGGTGGAGAAATGCAACCGTGGCATTCATTCAAAAACCAAACCTCCACATCACACTAATTTTCTCACCTCGCTCCAGTGAGGTGCTGTCAGCCACAAGTGAACATCGATTCATAGCACAGGACAACCCTAGGGGCCAGTTGCTTGCCTGTGGCTGATGGGTCTACTTAGCCAAACAGACTGGGGTTGATCAACAATCACCACCACCTTTTCATTATTGCATTGTATCATCTGCAGTTAACTCTTATTTCTCAGGTTTTCCATTCTCTTCTATAATTAATACAAACTCATTATTTTCTCTTTCTTTTTCAGGTTACTCTCTATCTATCTATTGCCAGACGCCTCAATCCCGAACGGGGTGGCCACAAACAAATTGCCTCCATGTCACTCTGTCCCCTGCCATTTCACTACCACGCTCCCAACTCACACCCCCCTCTCTCGTATACCTCTCCACTCCATCCCTCCATCTCATCCTCGGCCTCCCCCTCCCTCTCACTCACATACACTCTCCTCGTCAATCTTTCACTCTCCATCCTCTCCACATGCCCAAACCACCTTAACGTGTTTCTCTTAACGCTTCCCATCACGTCCTCAACCACACCACAACGCTCCTTCACTTCCTCATTTGTTAGTCTGTCTCTTCATGTGACTCCACATGCTCTTCTCAAATAACTCATTTCCACTGCTCTCACTCTTGACTTCTGTCCTTCCAACAGGGTCCAAGCTTCACTTCCATACTCTCAATTTAGCCTTATGGTAAACTATACCCTGATACTGTAAATATATCGTACTAGAAATCTTGTTTCTCAGGTTTTCCATTCTCTTCAACAATTATTACAAACTCAATATTTTTTTTTTTCCGGGTTACTCTCAATTTAGCCTTATGGTAAACTATACCCTGATACTGTATATATATCGTGCTAGACCATCTTCTCCATATGTAGCTACATAAGCAACCTAACTTCACTCCCTATATTGTAATCTGTGCATTGACTACGATGTACTTATAAAATAAATTTCTGTCATGACACACATCATTCAGTAGATATTTAACAATTTCCCTGGAACATCAAAACAGTTAATTACAACATTTAAATGAAAGAAAAGCATTCGGGAGCCGAATGCTAATCGTCCGCCAGAATAAGCTGTTGGCCACGTCCAAGATTTTGGCCACATCTTGATACCCTGAAGATTTCATGCTGATAGCTCAAGTCGTTCTAGAGATATCATGGTGCTAAACACAGGAGATAAAAACTAGTTGACCTCTGGCAGCCATTTTGGTGACCTTGACCTTGACCCCGAATGCCCATTTTTTAACTCCTCCAAGATTTTGGCCATATCTTGATACCCCGAGGGTTTGAAGCTGACAGCTGAAGCCGTTCAAGAGATATAATGGTGCTAAAGATGGGCGATAAAAGCTATACTCAGTTTAATAATCGAGGTGAAGATGCACTTGACAGGTTGGTGATGATTGGCTGAATGCAACATTACTTCATAATCTCTTTACTCATTAGCATTACTGAACTGACAACACTTATATGATAGGGAAATTTGGGTTAGTAAATGTTATTTGGACTTATTGCATTCAGCCAATCATCACCAACCTGTCAAGTGCATCTTTGCCTCAATAAAAAAATATATATATATTTATATATAGTTGACCTTTGGCAGCCATTTTGGTGACCTTGACCTTGACCCACAATGCCCATTTTTTAACTCATCCAAGATTTTGGCCACATCTTGATACCATGAAGGTTTCATGTTGATAGCTCAAGCCATTCATGAGATATAATGGTGCTAAAGGCTGGCGACCATTGGCAGCCATTTTGGTGACCTTGACCTTGACCTCGAAGTGTCCATTTTTGAACTCATCCAAGATTTTGGCCGTATCTTGATACTCTTAATGTTTCATGATGATAGCTCAGGTTGTTCATGAGATACAATGGGAACACACACACACACATACACAGGCAGTCAAAAACATTATTGCTCCGACTTGCTAAAAGGTGAGCGATAATGACCCACAGCAACTCTTCCACTTACAGTAGATAACACATCACAAATACTGTTCTTAATAATAATATACTGAGTAACTTTTCTGTGCACATTCTATCAACCTTCCGAAAGTATAATGCTGTATGACATAAAGAAAACTTGACTCAACACACTCACTGTTATTATCCTCCTGCAGCTGGTAGTTAACTTCATCAATTATCTGCTGGATGTCAAAGTAGGTGAGGAGGGGACAGAGCTCATCACCTGAGGAAGATTTGGCCTGACGCTGCTTAAACAATGCTGAGTAATACTCCCTTGCATAGCTTTCTTCAAGATTCTGTAAAATCAAGGAAAACACACACAACCGTTAATTTTCACCTCTGGATACCTGGTAAGGACCTCAGTAGGCCACTGCAGTAACAGTTCATTTCCTTTATAAAAGCTTCAACATGCTTGCAAATGCATTAACTTTGGTCTCCTAATGGAAGCTCTCCATGCTGCTCGATCTCCGGCAGCCTCTCCTTACCCTTGAGTTAACACTCTAAGACCTCGTCCCAGGTCTTTTTCGCTCTGCCTCTCACAACCCCACCCCCAACATTCACACTTCTCACTTTCTGCACCCAATTGTCATCCTCCGTCCTCTCCACACACCCATGGTATCTCAATCTTCCCCTCATCACAACACCAATACACTCCAGTCCTATCCTTCCTCAAAACTCTTCCATCATAAACCTAGCCCCACAAGGCCTTGCATTCATGGACACACTGCACATCCATCTAATCACTATCATTTCTGTTTGTTTGTGCCTATGAATATCCTCTTCCATTACTGTCCAGGTCTCACTACCATGCAGCCTTACACTCATAACACATGTCACATACACCTGACAATCTCCACATGGTCTCCCAAACACACCGCACACATGAAATCAGCATTATCTCGCAGTCTACCTCTAATACTACTGCATCTCTTATCTCCCACCTTACCACAAACACTGCACAAGATGGAATTGCTTCCCACACCCTTGTGGCAAACAACACATGGCCACTCTCCTTCTTCTTTGACAGTACGGCCACCAACCCTAGATACCATCACCTTTGTTTTATCTACATTTATTCTCAAGCTTTTGCATCTCATCCCATCTTTCCACTTCCTAAATCCTTCCTCTACTCCCCTTTTGTTTTCTGCAATCAACATCTAATCATCGGCATACATCTCCCATGGGAGTCAATCTGAGAGGACTTCAAGCAACATGATCAACAATACGGGGCTCAAGAGTGACCCCTGATGCACACCAAATGACCAACAGTGTTGGTTATTAATCCTTATCATTTAACTTACCACTAAGAAATAGGATACAGAGTAGAAATAGGGAAGCACAAGTCCTTCTCTACTTATGCACACCATTGCTCCTCATTAAGCCCTCAAAATTCTCAGCACCATCCCCAAAGCAAACTGGTATATCTCCCACTCAATGTTAATCATATGCTTGCCTAACTACGGTGCTTCATGTTGAGTAGGGACCGTTAATGGCATGACAATATAAGGATGCATTCATTTGTCATGAACTCTACATCCACTTATTTCAATCCTTCATCATATCTTTTAGTACTGCGACTTCACAATGCTCTCATCCATCCATCCATCATCCAATCCTATGTTGCCCCATGAGGGGCATAGGAGCCCAGGGCTAGGCAAGTTGGTGCTGACATTTAAGATGAAAGTGACCAGCCTCACTCATCCCTGAGTGGCATTACGTGAGCAATAAACCCCAACCATCCCTTGGATATAAACCTGCACTGGCTCAATCCAACTGGAGTGCCTTAATTACTTACTAATAGGTGCCATAATTTGGTTATATGGTTACCACCCAGCACAGCAGGCAGAAGGAAGAGGTAAGAATGAAGGAAAGAAAGACAGAGGAAGGAGTGTAAAGTCACCCGTAGGTAAAAGGAAGAGGAAAGAATGAAGGAAAGAAGGACAGAAGAGGAATGAAGGAAGTCAGGAGGGGGCAGACACCCAAATCAGCACTACATTGAGTGAGTGGATGGTGACCGCCCCCACCTACCACCATACATTTAAGTATATACTAAATATATACCTTATCCCACCATCATTTACTGGCCTCCCAAAATTTCACTGATGAATATATTTTTCACCAAACCCTTGTTATATCCATTCTCTGTAACCATACCACCATAACACTCCCAACTATGCTTTCATTCCCAAACTTCTTTGCTCCCCAACTTTCACAAAACTCTACCTCTTACCCTTCTAATTTTTCCATTTACATATATTGCTTAGCAATCCCATGTCTACCTCTCGCTTTTGACCTTCAAAAATCATGCTTATATCAATGACTCACACCTGCCACATCCATTTTAACCAATGAGTCATGTACCACTTCCTTTTTTTTTTTTTTACTGGGAGTGGCAGCTACTATTATTGTTACTTTTTGCTAACCTCTTCACACAACATTTTTACTCTCATTATATTCCCTTCTTCTTTTATTAAAGGTCACTTCCCAAGTCTACCCCAACTAAGTCTTTCATTTTTCTTCCAGTATTCTATCAACCTCAACATTCCACTAAGCTGTACCTTCCTTAGTAATCAAAACCACTGCAACACCACACCTAGCTTTAACATTCCTGACAAAGCACTTAGTGTATGCACTCCAAAAATTTTTCCAAATCCTCTTATTAACAGTTCATTGACCCAAAGGCCCAAATGCAAGAGCTTCAGCTGGACCTAGGGCATGAGTTGGTCTCAAGTCGGACTTGAAATAGGTCCAGAAAAAAACGTTACATAGAAACAAGGGTTGAGCCATGCACAGGTTGAGTCGGTGTTCTCAAGTCCAAACTGCCTCTGAGTGGGCTCGAGTTGGACCTAAACATTAAGAACCTGCTGTTCAACAATTTTGTAGCATAATTTACTTTTAAAGCTATAAATAATCTGCCAACAACCCCCACTACAACAACTGATAGTGGTTGTGAGATCATCAGCAAAAAACATTTGAAAATTTATACAAAACGTCTGGCCATCAAGAAGATAATTGGCTGCATTTTGTACAATTGTATATTTTTCAATAATCTGATGATATGAAATACAAGTGTTGCCGGCAATGCATTATGATATTCATATCTGCGATATGACAACATCAATATAGTACAGTCTCAGTACAAGATGAGACAGTTTACTGTACGCAGACCCTTATGCTGAATCAAGCTTCTGCTAAAATAAGAAGATAATTAGCTGCATTTTGTACAATTGTATATTTTTCAATAATCTGATGATATGACATACAAGTGTTGCTGGCAATACATTATGATATTCATATCTGCATTATGACGACATCAATATAGTACAATTCGGTACAAGATGAGACAGTTTACTGTACGCAGACCCTTGTGCTGAATCAAGCTTCTGCTAAAATAAGACAAATATTTACAAAAATAGGGGGTTAGGTTCTGGGAACCCCACATTCATCCTCAGTATAGATAAATAAATAAATATAAATACATACATACATATATACTTACATAACATACATACTGTATATATAATATATCTATTTATACATATATATATATATATATATATATATAGAGAGAAAAAAAATTCCTCCAAGATCCGACGTAACAGAGACAAAGGCACATCCGGGACTTTGGTTTGTCCGGGACTTGGGAAAATGCCCCCTGGACAGGTACTTATGGACCCTAATCCATCCTAACTTTGAAAACTCCCTACCGGACATGCACAGCACCTATTTAAGACCCTATTCACACAAATAGGGGTCAGAAAGCATGAAATAAACTAAAAGGAACCTTAGAATGAGGAATTAGAAGAGATTATGGAAAATATTTAGCCGACACATGCAAGCATGTTGGAGCCTTCAAAAACGAAACAGTGTACAGGGTATTTACAACATGTCCGTGGCCGTCACGAAGATTAACCAGCCTCCTATAAGGCTTTGACAGTGGTAAAAGTGCTCTTGAAGAACGTACTGTAATCCAGTGTTGTGCACTGTGAATTATGATTGTTTAACACTGCACATCCTGTTCTTACTTGCGTGACACCAGTTGCAACATGCCAGTGTTGCACTCTGCACTTAATCCCTTGCACTCTGAACTCTAATTTCTTAACACTGCACAACACTGTAAATTCTCATGTGGTCTAGTGGCAAGGTATTGCAGCTTATTCACTGTTTGTTCACAAAAACGAGCACGTGAGGCAGCCATGGCAACAAGCGTGTGGTCACAAAGATAGTTATGCAGGAACTGGGGAGGGTAGAATGAAGGAGCGCTCTACTACGCACAAAAACACAGCTGTCTGTCACCGAGCAGCAAATTTAAAGTAGAGATGAACACATACCCCCCCACCCCACCCCCACCCCACAGAAGGACTTCAGCCCAAAATGTCCGGGACTTGGGCGTCTGGGTCTTAACCCGCCGAGTCCTGACCGTTTTTTTTACCCAGCCTAACCCCAGATCCCGACCGATTTTCGACTTCTTGTTTTTTGGCTGAAACCTTCGCTTTTGGTGAGAAACATCGAAAATTCATAGTGAAATCGCGATCCTGAGGTAAAGAAATGTTGATACAGGTGTCACTCAACCTTACGTTTTCCTTCTTTTTCAGGGTACCTGGCTAAGAAAACGAACTATGGAACGGTTGACTAATTCAAGCCACTTTAAATTACGTATTTATTTCATTTATTTGGTACGAATTTATGTGTAGTAAAAGTCTATAATGGTTTTCACACAATAATATAGGAGTTTATAAGCATTGTTCACTTACCCAAAACCCCAGTATATAGCACCTTCCTTTACAACATTACCACCTCATCACTTCTGCTTGTTTCTACCTCTAGCTTCTTTGTTTCTCTGTCCTCCACCTCAGGAATCACTTTCACCGTGAATTTCGTCATTAGAGAGACCGTGGGGCAACATACCTTTACTGGCTAGGTTACTGCTAACAGGTGAATTGCCCAGTGTGGGGGGGAGGGGGGAAAGGGGTGTTAGGAGGGGCCAGGCAGTATCCCTGCTGGACAGCAGGTAGAGGAAGGTGTCCCACATATGCCTACCAAAAAATCACCCGCGAATATTGAAAAATGTGCACACAACGGGCCTTGCAACTGCGTGACGTACGATGCACGTCGTTGGGTCTGTCCGCAGAAAAAAATAGCGACGTGCATCGTACGTCGATGGGACTCGGCGGGTTTGAGTGATTACTATACAGTATATATAAACCACTGTTTACGATGGAAGAGTTGAGAGGTACGATGGGACTGGAATGTATTGGTGTTGTGATGAGGAGAGGAAGACTGAGCTGGTTTGGGCATGTGGTGAGGATGGCTGATGATAAATGGGTGCAGAAAGTGAGAAGCGTTAACGTTAGGGGTAGGGTTGTGACAGGCAGACCGAAAAAGACCTGCAATGAAATCATTGCGAATAAACTCAGGGATAAGGGACTGAATAGGAAAGCTGCCAAAGATGGAGCAGCATGCAGAGATGCCATTGGGTGATTAAGGGAGAATGGTGGAGCCTTTAAAAACAAAACAAAACGAATAAAAATCAATTACTATCAATGTGGCATTTCTGCCTTAGATGCCTGCTGCAGCATGTTTACACAGGATCTTCCTGATTGGACACATCAGTGCATCCTAACCTAACCATGAGGTTTTACCCCCCAAGACCCACCATAAGTTTAACCACCAAAAGCTGCCAGAAACCCTAACCCTGAAAAACCCCAATACCAACCATGCAAAAATTTCTAAAACTTAACCTGTGAAAAATCACCATCCACCATCATGCATATTTAGCTGAGAATTACTTTCGATGCA
>JAGKTI010034111.1:0-11527 GCA_018397915.1 Birgus latro | reverse complement strand
TTATACAGCTTTTCGTATCTGTTTACTGTTTTACTCACTATAGATTCATTGTGAAAATGTTGCCTCTATATGAGTGAAGATTTACGTCTATACAGTCTTAAATAGGCTACACAACTTAAGCCTGGGAGGGTTTATAAATACAGCTCAGGTCATCCCTTATCCTCTTACCTTGGCTCTCGGTGAGATTTTAGCAGCTTACCTGGTCCTGTTGGGTCTGTCTTGCGGCCGCAGGTGTTCCCGCTGCTGTTTTGACGCGAAATGTGTATGTTGCAGCCCGCCTGAATGTTGCGAATTTGGCGAGGTCCATGAAGAGGGGATGTTTTGTTCTTTCCCACCATCCAGGAAGTGCTGTCTTGAGTGATGCAGTTGCTTTAACTGCTGTAAATCTTGCACGGCTTGTACTTGTATGGGCGCCCTGGGTAGCAAAGAGTCGTGTCGTGGTGTGGGTAGGGTTTGTTCAGGGTGTGGGAAGGGTAGGTTAATACTTCGGCTTGGCTGACCGCTTGTTTGTAAAAGGTGGTGTAACAGGGGATTTGAGTAGGTGTGTTGTGGATGTTGGTGTGGGTGTGGGTGTGGATGTGGGTGTGGGTGTGGGTGTGAGAGTGTGTGATGCAAGTGTCCAGTTTGCGAGGTTGATTGGCCAGGGTATGGGTGCGAGTGTAAGGATGGCTTTGGGTGTGCGTGAGGGTGTGAGTGTGAGAGTGACTGGCCCAAGTGTGATGCTTCTGAGAGTGACTGGACAGGGTGTGAGTGTGGGTGTGAGGGTGAATGTAGGTATGAGTGTGTGTGTGAGTGTGAGAGTGACTTGACCGTGTGTGGATGAGAGCGTGATGTTCGTGAAAGTAACTGAATGGAGTGTGAGTGTGGGTGCAAGGGGTGTGGCTGTGGGTGTAGAGGGTGGGGCAGTGACTGGGAGAGGTATGGGTGTGGGTGTGAGGGGTGGTTCGGGCGGGGCTGGAGTGTGGATGCAGGACACAGCACCACGGCGTCAGGCTGAAGTGCCCCCTCGTCTCTACAATCTGCAAAAATAAACAAATATATGAGTAAATAAGGAAGTTCTTGAATCAGGTGAATTGACATCATTTATAGAAGATTTTAACCAATTAAAAGGATATGCAAGTCTAGTAGTAGCAGTAGTAGCAGTAATAGTAGTAGTAGTAGCAGAATTAGTAGTAGTAGTAGCAGTAGTAGTAGTAGTGGTAGTAGTAATAGTAGTAGTAGTAGTAGTAGTAGTAGTAGTGGTAGTAGTAATAGTAGTAATAGTGGTAGTAGTAGTAGTAGTTGTAGTAGTAGTAGTAGTAGTAGTAGTAGTAGTAGTAGTGGTAGTAGTAGTAGTAGTAGTAGTAGTAGCTCTGGGTTCACCTGATATGTGAACTGCATCTGCGGTCCCTAGCATTTAAAGCTACACACACACACACACACACACACACACACACCTGGCCACAGCAGGAGTCAGGTGTGTGCTTACAAATGAGTTAGCTTGTCTGCATCTCACTTTCTGTTCATCGAGGGATAGGGAGGGAGTTGAGGGACATATGTGTATAACCCGGCAGTGGAACAGCTCAGACATCGGTGCCACCAGATGAAGGAGCCTCTCTAGCCCCAGAGATGAATTACTTGATCTGAAGAGGCTAAATCCAGCTCCCACCACCCGGATTTCGTGTAAATGTGTTAATCGGATTTTTTTTTTCCCGTTCCTCTAAGCCCTGTTAATATCACATGGATTTGTTACTTCCACAGCGCTGCCAGAGAGCATTGTGGTTTGTGGGAGGTTGAGTTAAATTTGCTAATGTGATTACTCGAGGCCACTGGGAGTCCGTATTTATAAAGGATCTTAACCCTTTGAATACCACGAGCCACTAAATCATCATCATCACCTTTATCAACATTATCATCATCATCGTCATCATCATCATCATCTTTATCATCTTTATCGTCATCGTCATAATCTTTATCGTAATCATTATCATCATCATCATCATTATCATCATCATCATTATCATCATCATCATCATTATCATCATCATCATTATCATCATCATCATCATCCAGTCCATTTTTGCACCATCGAGAGCGTAGGATCCGAGACTAGGCTATTTAGTTCCGATATTTGTGCTGAGAGTGACCAGTTACATTTCCCTGAGCGGCATCATATGAGCAGAAACGCCGAACCACCCCTCAGCTGTAAATCTTAGTGGGTCGCATCTAAGTGGAGCGCGCCTAAACCCACTAGGCCACCAGGCGTCCAAGAACCACTGTATTAAAAAGAGATACAGGGAGGTGAAAGTGCTATAGTGTGTTTGTTCCTACCTGACATCGATTCCTAACCCTTTCATCTTAGTCAAAGGCCAGTTACAGTCAGACGGGAGTGTAGATTTAACTAGTAACCAAGAAGACTCATTCCTGCCTCATAACAAAGGCTCATCGAGTTACACGGACCCCCAAAGCTCTCTTCTCCCCCCTCCCCCTCAATGCTCTCCCCTCTAACCCTCTCCCTGCTCCTCACCAATAGCCCCCTGCTCCCTTCCCGGCCTCTGCCCCTGCCTTCCTTATCTCTGAGGCCAAACGCGGCACACGGGCCACTGTTTACTCTGGTGATAATGTCGACAGCCACGCCAGGACACAGCTGGACCTGCCCTGCACCAGCTGTTGACTCAACTGATTAATCACTCCCCCCTCCTGCAATAGCAATGTTTTTGCATTTTATATGTATATCTGTTGTACTTATTTTTTTATCCACTCATTTAGTTATATAAGTATGTATTATTCATGCACGTCTACCGTAGCGCGTAAATGCTTTCCTTTCGTGCATTCCTATAAAATTTCCACGTCGGGTTTTCTGTACTGCATGATTTTCCGTCTCACTGATTCCTGCCAATTTAGGGTGGTATCAAAAAGGGGGGGGGGGCTTTTTTGTATCTTTGTCATTTTCTTGCAATTAAGTCACATTCTTACAGGAGTTAGCTTACTGTAGTTATTTATTTATTTATTTATTTTTCGCATCCACAGTGGCAGTTGGATACACTGTGTCTCCCTATTTCATTCATTGAGTCATTGTGTCTTTTTGAGGGACGAAATCTGGTTAGCTACGACCGTGGAGTTTACATACGTGTGTTGTGCATTTGGGGTGATGAGGAAGTGGATATATATGATTAGGGTGAGTGCGGCTATCAAAGGTGTCCTCCGTCGCGCTATGTTCTTATGTTGGGTGTTGGGTAATACCAACAAAATTCAAAAGTATAGCACTGAATCTCTTTCACGTCAATTGCTCATGTGCTGAATTATGGGATAAGCTAATTACTGCATAGGACTGTCGCAGATGGGATGGTGCTAGTAAGATATTTAGCGGACCGCCCCTCATATACCGGCTCATTGTCGCGAAATTCATGGATCCACACGTTTGGTTACGACCTCAGTCAACCTTCGAGAATGACCTCAGTGCCTAAGATACACGTGAGACTTAGGGAGCAAAGTGTATATAACCAATTTTCTTGTGTCATTTGTAGTCATGTCTCCTTTCCTATCCACCTCTCTCTCATTAGACCGGAGCCTTGTGTCTGTCTGTATGTCCTCATCCTCCACCCTCCTCTTCGCTTTTCCTTGTCTGTCGTGGTTCCCTCACCTAAGTCCCTCAACACTCCCAGGCTCCTATGGCCCACTCGAGAATAAAATAGCCTGGCATTAGCGGGAGTGCAGTTCTAAAGTTCCCCAGACTAAGAAAATCCTGTAATGTCTTCTTCAACTCTTCTTGTCATCTTCTGACACCCTGGAGACTTTTCCTCTCCCTGGAGACACATCACTGACATACATATATACATAAGACAACATATATACCGACATGCATATATACGTCCATACATATATTCTAACAATACGAATAGGTCTAGTAACAAAGATAATGTATAATAACGGAATACAGAACCCCTTCGAACACATCTGAACCTGACGTTGGCGCGAAGACAAGCAACGATGTAAGAATGGACACGAAAGAGAACCCTTGCTAAGACGGACACTGAGAGAGTCTGATCAACGGTGCACCCTTGTATCGTTGCCAGCTATTTGTCTATTACTGCTATTTATTTATCTATTAACGCTGAGGGGCTGTAATCATAACCTCTTCAAGCCAATGGTGTATTGTAATGATGTTCTTGCTAACTTCATACAGTTTTATATATATTCGGAGAGACTGTGTGTAGTGACGGGGTTATAAACAGCTTCCAATAACCCCTTCAAAGCCTCACGTCTCTATCAGAGCTATATAAAATTGTATGACACCAGCAAGAATACTATTAATTAAACGTCACTAAACTGAAAGGCATAAACACAAAAATGAGGAGTGTTTTATCAAGTAGTTCTTATTTTGTACCGCATTTTCAAGCCCCAGAAGCTAGGAGGGAGAGTGCCTGAATGTGGGGTCTTGAAAGGTGAGAAGACACGTAGAGGTGTTGTGTGTGTGTGTGTGTGTGTGTGTGTGTGTGTGTGTGTGTGTGTGTGTGTGTGTGTGAGTGAGGTGAGGTAAGGAGATGTGTGGTGTGTGGCGTCTCGTGTAACACAGACACCGCCTCCTCACGTCGGCCTTGTGTGTCGCATGCCCGTCGGTTCGAAGGCTCACTGGGTTCTCTTGCTTAGCAGGGGGAGGGGAGTGGGGATTAAAGGAAAGAAAGGAAAGTATGACCAAGCCCCCTAACACCTTTTCCTAAACGATTTATTTTATCTATTACACATTACTCTCCTCATCTGTGTTACATAAATCCTTCCGATATCGCCATACTTTGCATAAATAACGTACAAAGGATATCAACCACTTATAACCAAAAATAAATCGCTATGGAAGAGATGTTGGGGAACTTCTTTAACCGACGAGAATATGAGCCGCGTTCATGAGTAAGGACACACATCTGCTATACCCTTTCTGCTCTAAGTTGGCCTAAAATTAGCCTCGCTAACTTGAATTCTGGGTTGTAACGCTGGACTACCACTAGATAATGGTGCCTGTCACGAAGAAGTGCTATGGGAAAGATGGAAAACCGCGGTATTGTCTAATAGCCACCATGTCGCCCTGTCCCCTCCCATTTCGCTGCCCTCTACCCAGCTCACCCCTCCCCCTCTCTCATATCCCCCTCCACTCCACCCCTCCATCTCATCCTCGGTCGCCCCCTCCCTCTCCCTTATATGCATCTTGATATGTACTTTGAACATATCTCTCGGTAGCGTGGTCGGAGGTTCTTGATGGGAAGTCGATGATGGGTTATTTAATACAACCAGAACAAAGTCGTGAGACGTATTATCAACGAAGGTGAGTTACAGGACTCTTGGGTTACTGAGTTTTATTGTAGATTTATCTTGATGGCGATATACAATGATCTTAGCGTGACGGCCAGTCTCCACTCTCTCCTTACTCTGCCCTAATTGTGCTCTAGGGCATTCTCTTATCCTCTTCTCTCCCTTTCTGATGTGAAGGGCTTCTCTCTCCCATTATATACAGGTGGGAAAGGATGTTTAGGTAAGGTAGTAGTGTCTAATCGATCTCCTGTGGGCTTCCACGTGTTTGAATGTGTTTGAATACATCATGAGTTTCTTGCTTGTTTAGACTACGAGGATATTTTGAGAAACATCATATGTTAGGACTCTTGATAGTCTGGGACAACAGACTGTGTACAAATATCATGTGAAATCAGACACTACATCCTGTACAGCTGGCCACACTCCCGCGAGGTCCACTCAGCACTGCCAACACTGGGCGAGATGGTAATCTCGAAACACTTGTAGTGAGCTCCGTTCGAAGCATTCACTGGTGGGAGGGAGAAATAAGGAGGGAGGTTTGAGGGGCGAATGGGGGGTTTGAGGAGGCTAGGGAGGTTGCCTGACTACTACACGATAGGTGAAAGATGACCTGAGGAGGGGAGCGACGAGTGGAATCTTTAATGAAAGTCGAAAATTTACCCCGTTTCCATTTATTTGTATTTTGACATTCATGTCAATTGATATTAACATCAATAAAGGTTAGATCAAATTATTAGTTGTAACACAAAGATGTAACACAAAAACAACCGATGTAACATTACTGGTTTACTCGTACTGTATGCTCTTTTTATTATCAATCACTAGATGCTGTGAAATACTAACACAATAACTGCTTACGAATCATAATGCTCGTTATTAAATGCAGCATGTGTGAATACCTTCATGGTGCGTGTGGCCAATACTGATACCACTAGCTCACACATGTATTATCCCCCGTATCTAGCGTTACCTAACAGTTTATAAACGTAGTGTCGGATGTCAGGGCTAGCATTATCCCTTACGTAACAGCAGGCTTGTGATAATCTGTATACTCTTAAGTAGCTTGTTTCATTGAATATAACGAAAACGTCATGCCTGATAAGCCATTACGAATCCTTTGGTATTTCTTCTGTCTTTAGACAGCAAAAATAAATACATTAATTAATCAAATGTTCATTGTGTGTCCAATCAGAAAAATTAAAGCTCTACACACACACACACACACACACACACACACACACACACACACACACACACACACACACACAGAGAGAGAGAGAGAGAGAGAGAGAGAGAGAGAGAGAGAGATCCTCATCGGTCATGAACCAAATAATTTCAGCTTTATAAAAATCCTCTTCTGTTCCCCGGGTGTATGCTGTTCCTCCTTTCCTGCCTCTATCTCTTTCTTCCTTGTTCTGCAAGGTTTTTCAATGTGAGTATACAAAAATTCATTTAATCGACACTGTAGATAATAAAATCAATGAAGATGCAAGTATGTGTCGAGGTAATTTCTAAAACATCTACACGACTTAGGGTTTCTTTGAGTCTTTTTTCCCTCGTGCTTGCTTGTCCTCTCTTTCTCGCCTTCTCCTTTGTGCTACAATGTACAATGTCTTTCATGCCTTGAGCAGTCGTCCCTTGTAATACCAATATCCGGGGTATAATGTATTGGAGCCAACATTCGCCTCACTAATAGGTCAAGGTTTTCTATACCCAGCAGGCGGTAGTTACTCTATGCTGTTAATCAGTTTTTTGGAACAGCAATATCTGACTACCCTACAAGTTAAAAGTGATATATAGGGTTCCCTGGATATACTCACAGCCTTTGGTATGCCAGACCAGAAACTGTAAATTTCAGTAATTGCCTTAACCATCGTTGAACTACTCTGACCATGTAAACTGGACATTGGTCATATACGAGCATCACTGGGCCGGGAGGGATAGGAGCAATTTCTCTCTTTGAGGAAATCGAGGGAACCTGTCTTTCTCGTATATTTCGACTACCGTAAGTTTAATAGCGTTCAATATTATTACTCAAATTATAAAAAAATATATAATATGGAAACAAGTTGTAGCGGCGACCCTAAATGGGGCGTTAGTCAGTGAGGAGTTCATTGGTTCTGTCAGTGAGAGCTAATCACATTCTGTGGCCATGAGAACACAGCCAATCCTCGAGTACCGAAGGCGATGTGGACGGTCAGTGGTGCTAAGACCATATCATTCCTGGACTGCACTCTTCATCGTGATGAACCACCACGACACCCAGCTCACACGGCGTGCCCGCATCAATGCTCTGCACGAGGAGGGTATAAGCAGTAGGGCATCGCACGGCGAGTGGGGTGCTCAAGATCTTGCGTCCAGAAGTGGATCGTGCGTTGGCATCACAATGGCAATTTGAATGGCCTGGGTATGCTTGTAACAATCTATTTTGAATAAGGGTCTTTATTAATTATGCCTGCAAATTTCCGAATGTGTAAAGCACGTATTTTGCCAAAGAAAAAACATCTGAGTATTCATTTTAGCGGGAAATTAAGATTATTGTCTCTCTACTGATCGACCACATGATCATTTTGTTGTAGATCACAAGAAAGTGTATAATATGTAGAACTGTCTATACATCAAAATCCCCATAAGGGGTACTATTACTTATGGGTTATGGCACCCTTACGGACCCCAGCCACACCCTTTCATTTCCTAATTAAACTGTTCCTCCTCTCTTTGTTTCCATCTAGCTGCTGTCCCCTCTTCTTTGAATATCTCTTCCTCATTATACAGGGTCTTCCAGACTTAGGGCGGTCTTTCCGCCGCTTAACTTATACATAAAATTAATGGCCTATTTTATTGGTGTATTGAGAGAGGAGACCTCGGTCGCGAGTCGCTAGTCAGGAGGAAGACCAGCGGATCATTCAGGCAGCTGAAAATGACCCGTTTAAAAATGCCAAGGCGATCGGGGAAGAGCTGTCGTTGGAAGTGTCAGCCGAAACTGTTCGTCGTAGGCTACATCAGGCAGGCATCCACCACCGAGTGCCGGCCAAGAAAGAGCAACTCACCGACACACACCGCGCTGCCAGGCTGGCCTTTGCTCGGCAGTTTATAGACAAGGGGATGGAGTTCTGGGAGAGGACCATCTTCACAGATGAGAAGTCATTCTCTTCCAGAAACCACGGCAAAATACATTCATGGAGACGGAACTCTACGAGGTAAGGGTTAGAACTTTTAAGTAACTACAATATTTAATAGAATGTTCTAATGTTAATCACAGTTGCACAGTTGCAGCATTACTTGTTCCTATTTTTTGCCATATGTAAGCATCTCGCGGTCACAATAGCTAGTCCCTGGGAAAAAAAAAGTAATTTAACTACTCTTGCTTCGTCATACTGTTCGTTGATAAGCAGGTATTTGAATTATGAAATACATTAAATACATATAATCTCGGAGTATATATTAGTTTTGGGAAAGGGGATTAATAATTCCCAGATGGTAAACTTTGCCCAGTTGATAAACTTCGTTAGCATTTAATTTTGGTGTGGCGTGTATCACGCAGATATGACCGGAGACATATTTATGAGGACGCACGAAGTGGAAGAGTCACGGTAAATGTGTGGGCCTACATGACTCTACATGGTCTGGGTGACATCTTCCAGATCGACGGCCACTTCACTGCTCACAAATATGTAAATGTCTTCAAAACAGTTTCCTCCCATCCCTCAGAGAGAGGAATTTTCCTTTCCCTCCCGGCCCTCTGATTTTCGTCCACGACCGGTGTCCTGTCCACATGGCGAGAGTGGTTCAGCAATGGTTACGCAATAACCAGAACTTACAGGTCCTGGACTGGCCTAGCAAAAGGGTGTGATATGAACCCCATAGAAAATCTGTGGGGTTCTATCGTGAACACCTGGGAGCCGGAGAGGGAGAGGACTGCTGCCGATTTGATGGACCATACGAAGACGCAGTGGGAATTGCTGCGAGGGGACCAAGACCTTAGGAGTCTGGTAATGTCCATGCCTGATCGCTTGCAGGCGGTCATCGAGAAGGACCGAAGATGGACTCGGTTCTAGGTATAAATATTTTTAGTAAGGACAAATTTAATCCTCTTGGTTTACGCTTGTGACTCAAAATGTTAATGTTTAAATCTATACGTAATTGTTCCCATTCTCTCAAGATTATTGAATTTATTGGCATGGTGTGTGTAATTATTTCTAATACCTTTTTTGTTGCTACCTCATGCTGAAAGTTATTTTAACTGAACACCAGGAAGAACTTAGTGTGATAAAGAACAATTATAATTACATCAAGAAATATGCAAGTGTGATAAAAGCAAATTTCTAATTACATTAAGAAATGTGCAGATTGTAACTTGCTATTGTTCTTTTACAGGAAGTGACAGCAGACACGGGTGGGTTACTTGGATATTCATCTGATGCTATTATTACTATAATAATAAAAAAATATATTATCTACAGTCTGACTATATTAATTAACACATTCGGATGCAATACAGTCACCTAGGGGCTTGAGAAATTATAATAAGTTCTTTCTGGTTATCTTGAATGAAATAGGCTACTTTACGGTATCTAGAATATCGCCTGCCATCACGTGAGGGATAATGCGAGCCCACTTTTATAGACTGTTAGGTAACGCTAGATAAGGATGATATGGAGGTGTGTGCTAGTGGTGTCAGCAGTTGCCACATGCAATATTAAGGTTTCACAAATGCTATATTTAATAACAGCGTTCTGGTTCATGATTTCCAAGCAGTTATTGTGTCACTATTTCACAGGGTCTAAACCTTGACAATAAAGGTATCAAAATATAAATAATTGGTTATCAGGAATATTTTCGTATCTTATCAAAGCTTCCACTCAGCTGCCTCCTACGTCATCCCTCACCTCTCGTGTATAGGTATCCCCCTCACCCTCCTCAAAGCCCCCTTTCTCCCTCAAACCCCCATTCCTCCCTCACCCCCCCCCCTCCGTACCACTCCCTCCCACCAGTGAATGCTTCGAGCGGAGCTCACTAGTAGTGTTTCGAGGTTAGTATCTCGGCCAGCGTTGACGACGCTGGGTGGACCTCGCGGGAGTGTGGCCAGCTGTACATTGTGTTATGAGATATATACTAATGCCTATATAATATACACTACATCCTGTACATTGTGTTATGAGACATATACTAATGCCTATATAATATCTACATATCCTAATCTATCTGGGTAAAACTAGATATATCTGCCGTATTATATTATGCATGTATCTGTGCACGTATCTATCAGTCAATGTATCTAGCTGTCTGTCTGTATGATTAAAACTGACAGCGTTGTACGTCAAGCCAGTAACCTTCGCATATACCCTTTCTATATGTCCAAATCTCTCCCTGTCTATCCATGCCTATCCACCTCATCTACTGTATATTCTGTATGCATCTATTCGTCCATTTTCATCTATTTACTGGTTATATTTATACACTTATATGACAGAGGCCTGTAAGCAGCATAATAATTGCCTATATATCAGAATTAACCCTCCTCTCTGTTCATTTTGTCTCTTGGTATAATCATGTATCTATCTGCCAGTCATTGTATTTATCTATCAGTGAATCTATTTGCTACACAGTGTATCTGTCTGACAATCAGTGTATCTATCGGCCAATCAATGTATCTATCTAGCCAATAACCCCTTTTGTAACATATCAGAATTAACCCTCCTGTCTATCCAAGTGTATAACCATGTATCTATCTGCCAATCAATGTATCTATCTGCCAGTCAGTGTATCTATCTGCCAGTCAATGTATCTAACTGCCAATCAAGGTATCTATCTGCCAGTCAATGTATCTATCTAGCCAATAAACCCTTTTGTTATAAATCAGAATCAACCCTCCTGTCTATCCACGTGTGTAATCATGTATCTATCTGTCAATCAATGTATCTATCTGCCAATCAATGTATCTATCTGCCAATCAATGTATCTATCTGCCAATCAATGTATCTATCTACCCAAATCAGCCGCGGTAGTGTTAGTGTGGGGTGAGGGGCAGGACTAGCTCTGACGTTATTTAATTACACATATTAACTCTTCCATGGTGAGGGCAACTCTGGCTTTTAACTTTTAACTAATATCTTATTTCATTTAGCACCAGACGATTTTATTCAGCTGAGAGAAGCACTAAAGATCGAGAGGCTGAGACGGATCAATACGATTTAAGAATTCAGAATTACTTGTACATGTCTGTTTCTTTTAGCTTCGTTCT
>JAGKTI010034110.1:0-11527 GCA_018397915.1 Birgus latro | reverse complement strand
CCATAAATCCTCAGTTGCTATACCTGTCTGCTTCCACGCCCTTGAAATATTTCTTACATTTCGTTTACCTCCCCCTTAGTTTCCCTTTCCTTGTGATAGCCTGATTGTGTTTGAAAAATGGAATGCCCCTGTCATCCTCACTACGGGGACGGAAACAGTTGTTGTGTCTGTGTATTTGTTGTTGCTGGATTGTTTAACTTTTCTCCTCCCTATTTTCATGCTGTTTTTCTCACCTCTTGCTATTCTCACCCCTGTGTTTTACTTTACCTGTATTAAGTTCCCCTCTGATATCATCAATTGCTCCAGTAATACGTCTGTTGCACTATTTCGCATTCCTGTTGTAACCTGAACCACTTACCATGTAACACTTTTTCCTCCTCTGATATATCTTCAGACAAACTTTTCACACATAATCACCTTCCTTGCTAAGTTACTACTGAGCGACACATCCTTCCTGCTGCCTTCCAAGTCTCTTGTCACCTTCTCGTCCCCTCTGCATTGCATTCACTCATCCCCTTTCCCATATCACTAGCCAAGTCGCTTGTGCAGCTTTCTAGAGGCCATATTAGCCACTGATGTTATTTTTCTTGCATAGCTTTCATTACGAGTTTACTATTATTTTTCCATCTTTCTCTTGTTATCTTGTTTTGTTTCCAACGAGATGCTGTTGTCCGTTCTCGTTATATTCTTTTTAACTGCTTTGCCATTCCGTTTTACAGATGTAAGGAATTCGGAGATGGCAGTTTCTGCTTACATATCCCTTCTGGTCATATTAAGTATAGCCTGTTTATTTCTTTATTTCTTTTGTACCTTTATCACTAAGATGTCGTCATGGCACTTTGATAGGGCAAACTGGGATGGATTTAGAAATTATCTTGCTAACATCCCATGGCAGTCTTTCTTCTCTAGTGATGTCATTTCTACCCAGTCCCACATTAATGATTTAATACTAGCTGTTATGGATTTATTCATATCAAGTCAACAGTTCACTAAACGATCAAACTCTCCAAAATGGTTAGATTGAAACTGTGCCAGAGCAACGGTCAAAAAACATTAGCATATAACTCTTACTTGAAAAACATCTGAATCTTTCAATTTAAAATTGACAGAAACCATGCAAAAGCTGTAATAAATCTCGCTAAATGAAACTTTCTTCAATATCAAGCATCAAAACAACTTAACAGCCCTAATGACAATAGAATACTCTGGTCAACTCTCAGTTCTTTCAATAATAACTTTAACAAGTCATCATCCATTCCCTCATTAAAATCTTCATATGGCATCATTACAAATGACCCACATAGGAAAGCAGATATCTTTGCCAGTACATTTGTCAGAAATTCTACCATACAGGAAGTCAGCCAGAAGGTCCCAGTACTAGAACTTGACTCTCCGGAAATTGTTCCACTTAAAATACAGACAAGATACGTAAAATCCATACAAGACAATTTACCAACCAACAAAAGCTCCAGGCCCAGATGGAATTCCTCCAATTGTTTTGAAAAAGTGTTCTCCAGAACTTGCCTCTGTGCTAGCTAAATTATTCAGACTATGCATACATACTTCTTCATTCCCTAATTCATGGAAAGAAGCCAATGTCCACCCAATTCCAAAAGAAATGAAGTTCCTCTGACCCTCTGATTACAGACAAATAGCTGTCACATCTTCTTTTGGTGAAGTATTTGAAATTTTGATTAATAGCACATAGTTAAACATCTTGATTCCAAAAACTTAATTAGTGATAGACAATATGGTTTTCGCCAAGAAAGATCCACCATTGACATATTTAGTCTCCTGTTTCGTGCCCTCCATCAATCAATTGACCAACATGGAGAAACTGATGCAGTAACCCTTGATATTTCTAAAGCTTTCGACAGACGCCGTTCCCTGCTGTCCAAACTCCCTTGCTATGGACTAGCGTCTTTTGTTCCTCTCCTTTCCTCATATCTCAATGACAGAAAAATAAGGGTAAAAGTAGATTATGTATATTCCAATTTCCACCCAATTAATGCTGGCATGCCACAGGGATCACATCTGGCGCCAACCCTGTTCCTGGTTCATATTAATGATCTCTTATCTGTCACTCACAATCCCATCCATTCATATGCAGATGACTCAACACTTCACAGTTCATTCACACTCAAACACCCATTTACAGAGTCTAATATCTCTGACTCTCAACTCGATCAGTACACCCATCTCCATTAATCAAGAATTATCTAAGATCATTGAATGGAGAGAAAACAACCTTGTCTTATTTATTGCTAGTAAAACCAATATATTGTTATGTCCCAGTCCCCACACTGCCACAAGCTCCAACAGCAATAGTTCAGTATGGGAAGGACGTTGCCCAGTGAGATGTTCTTCCTATGGTCAGCCTTTAGGTGTACAGCACACAAGATCAGCTGAGGCAAGTTAAACACTGGCCTCATAAAGTTTACTGTCTTTATTTTCCAAATAACTCCACTTAATGCCTGCTAACTTCAATTCACTGTTTCACACGCATACGAACTTTACTAACTGCAGTTGCACTTAATACTCGACAACACTTCACTGTTATTACACTTAATGCTTGACAACACTTCACTGTTTTCACAAGTACCAAAAATATACAGAACTTCTACAACACTTCTGTGTTTGCCAACAACACTTCACTGCTTTCACAAGTACCGAAAATATACACACTTCCCTGACACTGCACTACACTCAACTAAACTTCACTCAAACTGACTGAGGCCCAACTAAACCTGCTATTGTTTCATCCCCATCCTTAAATAAACTTGCATTATTCAGGAAACTTCTAGCACGAACTCGACGGTGCGACAGTTAACAGTTGCCAACTAAGAGACAACCAAAATATGGCAGTCTTCTTACATTACATAACACTCTAAATCAATTACCAAACTTAAATTAAATTACATAGTTTAACGAACAATCACGTAAATAAAACATTATAGAGAAAAAGAGCATAAAGATTAATGTATAACTTAGGAAATAACTACGCTCACTAACAGCAGGCAAACTGGCAACTCTGACTAGTACCGGTACCAGCCCACTGTAAACGTCTAGAATCAGTGAGATGCTTCTCGACTTCCTAACTGGCAAATCCCCCTTCGTAACAATATACAATTTACTAATCGACAGATGTTGTCAGATTCGTAAATTATCTTCAATGCTACTAATATTTCCACTCTCAAAAGTATTGAAATTCTCTATGACTCACTTAACAGTGCCCTCAGCTGGACCCCTCATGTCAGATCACTTGCTAAAACGCCTCAGAGAAACTTGGATTATTGTACAAAGTCTAACTTCTTCACTGACGAGCAGTTAGCTATAATTTATAATAGTCATAAGTGCTCTCAGCATGAATATTGCTCATCCTTGTGGAATGGATATGGAGAGGTTGCACTAAAGCAACTAAACAAAATTCAGAACAAAGCTGTTGGAAATATTAATAACCCTGCTATTATAAATGAACTACCTCCCCTTCAAGTAAGAAGGAATGTTGCCTCCCTTGCATTATTTTACAGGTATTTTTATTGCAAATGCTCAGACGAAGTTGCGTCCATTGTGCCAGCTCTCCATGTTTTCCCTTGTGCTACACGGGCATCTGGCAGCAGTCATGACTGGAATGTCACACAGCCATATTGCAGAACTTCTGCATATCAGAATTCTTTTATTCCCCGAACTGCATCTTTCTGGAACTCGATTCCCAGGAGTTGTTTCTCCCCAAACTTCAACTTACAGCTGTTCAAGTCCAACTGTTACAGATATTTTATGAATGGAGGACGCCAGTAATCTGGGGTATGGATATTTCTTTTTATTCATTTGTTTTCCTTCCTCTGTTCTGTTATTTCAAAAAGAATGTAGGAGGGACGAATTTTGTCTACTAATCACTGCTCCATTACTCCACCATTGTTTTCCTCCATATTTAATTTTTTTAACATTCTTTCACGGAGCGCTTTTCCATGTCTCCTCTGTTTATTTATTTTTTTTTTTTTTTACCCTAAATACTTCCAGAATTTATTACACTCTGTTGTATCCCCCACCCGTGTATTTTGTCCTTCATTTCTTTCCTCCTCCAGCTCATTATCCAGTATTCACATGGTACCTTAGAGTAATGCACCTATGTTTCATCCCTGACCAATATTCTTCGTTGCTTCTGCATGTAATGCATCTTCCATTAACTCTTTCAGGTAGTGGACGTAATTTTGGATATATTTTTTTTAGACTTAAATAATTTTCTTCATTGTAAGAGATACACTTCTAATTAAAGTCGTTAACTTCTTCAGTACAGGTGGTCCTTCTTAACCGAATAAAGTCTTCTGGAACAAAGGAAAATAAGAAAACATCGTCATCGTTGTTAAGTGGTAATTTTTTTTTTCTCGCTCATACAGCTATCATATTCCTTTAACTACTCCTATGTTGCTCCGCCTCTTCTTTATTCTGTTTACCATCATTATTATCATAAACATCATTATATCATCATCATCAGTGTCAGTCCACTATAGGACGAAGGCCTCTCCTATCTCTCTCTGGTCTTACCTATTGATAAATGTTGTATTTCATTCTCTTTCGGCAAACAAGCGAATTTCACCTCCAGCATATTTCCGTATCTACCTTTTCCTCTCACTTCATCTCTGGGCACCTACTCTGTTTGTCCATCTGTTACCTCTCCTACGAAAAACGTGCCTTCACTATATTGTTCATACTTGAGGTGATTTCTTCATATTGAACTTACAGCTAATTATAGGTTCTTGTTCACTTCTGATCTCCGAGCATTTCCTCACCCACATCTAGATTACTGAACCGTTCACTGTCTGTTCCTTCATTTGTCATCCCAATTCAGAAACATGAAAAGTTTTCCATGTATGTGTGAGTAACTATGATGAAATTGTCACATTATCATATACCTGACTTTTCTTTCATTTTCTTTATTTTTAATAGAGATTTTTTTTTTTTACACAAGGCTTTATATGATAAAATCTTTACATATATTTATTCCACACCTTGTCCTCGCATTTCTCTCTCCCCTTGTAATAAGAGGTTTAGAACAAATCGACTAGAACTAACTTCCTAAATTTTTAAGTTACGTAACTTCCTTGGTTTCTAACTTGAATATGGCTTGATGTTGAAATATCACACCAATATCCGGCTTCCTCTCGTATTTGTTTTACATCTGTTGTTGGACCATTTTGATACTGGAAGTACTTTAAGAAATGAGCTGCTTTGAAACAGAGTGAATGCTTTTTCAAGATAGTTTTCAAGTTTTATTCACGTCTTTTTTATAAGAAACCCCATAAAACGCGCATATACGAGTATTCATGGTCTGGGTACCTTGCACAGTGGCAATATCGTAACCAATGAGGTCTTGCCTAAGTGACGTATTTGCTGCTGCCATAATGCTCAAATTGGATAAAGTAAAATACGAACTCAGCACTTTTGCGGCACCTAGGTTTGGGTTACCTTTCCTAGAAGGGTAGTCAAGTCGTACCCCACTTGCTCGTGGTGACCCTGCAGATACCTTTTCTCTCTCTCTCTCTCTCTCTTGTGTTTTTCAATTCTCTTTTTTTTTCCCTAAATTAAGGGGACACAAACGAGGGCGGTGCTACCAGGGTTTATCCCGGGTAGTACTGTATCCCAGGTAGCAAGTATAAGTGGCTCGGGAATGGCTGGGAGAAGGAGGGATGTGGGAAGAGAAATCAGTAGGATGGAAGTGGTGGAAGCAATGACGAAAGTGAAAATGTTGAAAGCCCCAGAAATTGATGGAGTGTGTGGTGAAATGCTGAAGCATGAGGGAGAGAGTAATAGAATGGATGTGGAGGGTGTGCAGATTGGCCTGGGAGGAAAGTAGAGTCCCGGAGGATTGGAAGTCAGGTATAATTATTCCTGTGTACAAACAAAAAGGAGAAAAAAAAGCGTGTGGTAATCACAGGGGCATTTGCCTTCTTAGTGTAATAGGAAAAGAATATGGTACAATACTTTTTGACAGAGTTAGGGAAATAACAGAGAAATTAGTTGGAAAAGAGCAGGGAGGTTTTAGGAAGGGAAGAGATTGTGTAGACCAGATATTCATTCTTTGATCTTCAGTGGAAAAGTTTCTAGAGGAAGGAAAGAAGTTGTATGCAGCCTTCATTGATTTGGAGAAAGCATATGACAGGGTAGACAGAGAAGGATTGTGGAAAGTATTAAGAATATATGGAGTAGATGGGATGCTGTTGAAGGCCGTGAAGAGTATGTATGAGGGTGCTAAGGCTGCAGTGCGTGTGGATGGTGAACTAAGTGAATGTTTCCATTTGAAGGTTGGATTGAAACAAGGATGTGTCATGTCTCCATGGTTGTTCAATCTGTATATGGATGGGGTTATAAAAGAGAAACAAGGTAGGGCAGTGGATGTTGGAGCGGCCCTAGTGAGAGAGGGCAGTGTTTGGAAACTCCCTGTACTGTTGTTTGCAGATGATACTGTGTTGTTGAATGAAGACGAAGGGGAGCTGCAAGGCTTGGTAGATGAGTTTGGGAGAGTGTGTAAGAAACGGAATCTAAAGGTGAATGTAGAGAAGAGTAAAGTGATGGTCTCTGAGAGAAGTGAAGTCAGTGAATGTACAGTGAGACTGGATGGGGAGGATATGGAGAATGTGAGTGCATTAAGTACTTGGGTAGTGTGATGAGTAAGGATGGAAATTTGGAGGGTGAAGTGCTTGAAAGGGTGCGGCAGGGAAGAAAGGTTGCTGATTCCTTGAAAGCAGTGATAAGAAACAGGGAAGTGAGCACGGAAGTGAAAAAGGTACTACATGACAGTATTGTGATACCAACTCTAACATTATGGAAGTGAAGCTTGGACCCTGTTGGGGAGACAGAAGTCAAGAGTGAAAGCAGTGGAAATGAATTATTTTAAAGGAGCATGTGGAGTCACATGGAGAGATAGACTGACAAATGAGGAAGTGAAGGAGCGTTGTGGTGTGGATGTGGATGTGATAGGAAGCGTTAGGAGAAACACGTTAAGGTGGTTTGGGCGTGTGAAGAGGATGGAGAGTGACAGACTGACGAGGAGATTGTATGTGAGTGAGGTGGAGGTGGGGAGAGGGAGGGGGAGGCCGAGGATGAGATGGAGGGATGGAGCGGAGAGGTAGGGGTGTGTGAGCTGGGAGCAGGGCAGTGAAATGGCGGGGGACAGAGCGACATGGAGGCGATTTGTTTATGGCCATCCCTTACGGGACTTAGGAGTCTGGCAATAGATAGATAGATAGTATTGTATATACTTCTTGCTGTTGTTGCTGTCGTTGTTTGTTTTTGTTTTGTTCTTTTCTATTTTGCCAACCATGAGCAAACAACACCAGTGCCCTCGTTGCAGTAAGTCTGTAGCAAAACTTGCACAAGCACTGATGTGTGCCTACTGTGGCGAGTTGGTTCATTTGGCATGCGAAAATATGGATGCTCATGATTATCCTTTCATGAAGAAGAGCGACCAGCTGGGCTTTCGCTGGCTGTGTAGCCAATGAGTCGCACCAGCAGATAAAGTCTTGGCTGGTGGAGGAAGTAGAGTCACTAAGGAGCTTGAGGATGAGGTTGTTTGGCCAATTTTTCAGGCTATCAAAGATACTTTAAATAGACTGGAGGCACTACAGACCAAGGTCTTATCACCCATGGCTGTCACCCAAGACCAGGTGAAGTCATTTGCGGATGCAGTTCGGGGTCTTTCCTGCGGGAGGGGAAAAATCTGTCTGGGGGCATCGTTGAGATTAGTGCTCATGGCCAGAAAAATGTCATTCATAGTCAACAGGCACTGATTGTAAAACCAAAAAGTGGTGCTGACGTTCCAACGAATCAAATGGGGCCAGAAGACATCAAAGGTGTACTTGACTTGGTACCGGTTGACAGCTGCCTGAAGACAAGGACTGGTAGGCTAGTAATGAAGTTTCAATCAGCAGAGGCCATAGGTGAAGCGGTTTGGGTACTGAATGATCATTCTGGTTCTGATGCATATCAGAGGCAAAGAAAATGCTGCCAAAAATGATCATGACGGGCCTTTCCTCCTCCTTGGGCGACTCTGATATTAACAAAGCACTCTGAATAAAAACAATAAAATAAGATGTTCGCTGATCGAGGTTGTACCCTCAACCTTCTCTTCACAAGAACAAGGGATGACACTAAAAGCACTTTCTTGAAGATGTCGTCAGAGGTGAGAGCCTCTATCGTAGAACAGGGCAACTATACCTATGTGAATCTTACAAGATGCTGCGCTTTTGACAGATTCTGGGTTACACAGTGTCATCACTGTCAGGGTCTTGGTCATACATCAGAGATGTGTTCTAGAAAAAATTGTGAACCTAAATGTGTTGTTTGTGCTGTAGCCCATAAATCTAAAGACTGTAGTAAGTGAAATTCTCCCAATGCATCAACTGCTCTTCCTTAAGACATCAAGAAGCTAACACTAGTTCACAGTTGGTTGCCCATCTTGCATCTAGTAGAGACTGTCCAATTATGATTTCTCATACGAATAGATTGATTGAATACACCAATTTTGACCATTCAAAAAAACAATGTCCCTTTTGAACCAGTTAAGGATGGGTCTTTTAAATGT
The DNA here is from genome assembly GCA_018397915.1 of Birgus latro. Taxonomy (NCBI): domain Eukaryota; kingdom Metazoa; phylum Arthropoda; class Malacostraca; order Decapoda; family Coenobitidae; genus Birgus; species Birgus latro. The sequence continues at coordinate 2,946 of JAGKTI010034110.1, read as the reverse complement.
TTGTTCCATCCATAATAAGACAGCCTATATTAATGAAGCTCTAAATCAGCACGAACTTGACATTTTGTGCTTGACTGAAACCTTGTTGTATGAGTCTGATATTAATATTATTCGAAGTGCTTTGCCTAAGACACATTCTATTATAAGTATTCCCAGGGGTGGTGCTGACTATCCGGGAAGAGGTGTAGCACTCATCTACTCGACAGCGCTTGCAAACGCTTCTCTCATAGACTCAGACCTGATCCCATCTTCATTTGAATGTATGGAAATATAAATAAATTTCCATCAGAATAGAGGTAGAATTGCAATTGACTATCGACCAGGTAATCCGGGCAAAGATCGAGGTTTTATGGAGGAGTTAGGGCAGTTTCTCTCAGTGTTTTCTCTTAAATCTGGAGAACTTCTTGTTTGTGGTGATTTCAGTTATGGGGTTGACAGTCCGCAGTCAAAACCATTTTCGTCCGAATTCCTTGAGTTGATCACTGAGAATAATTTTTTCAGTCATGTGGGTGCTCGAACTCATGTCTCAGTACACATCCTTGACTTGATCTTGTCCCCTGTCGGTTGCAGGCTCGTGTCTGATGTGGAGGTTGACTCAGTTGACCCCTGTTGACCATGTTCTGATCACTTCTAGTTTTGATATCCAGAAATCCTCTTCCTGTAAAAAGGTCATCAGGTTCAGAAATTACAGGAACTTTGACCGCCATTTGATGTGTCTTGAAAAGGATCAGCGTTTAAACTACATTGATTCTTATAATCTTTCATCTGATGATTTAGTTGATATATATAACAATGAGTATAGGTCAGTTTTTTTTACCATTATTGTCCTGAGGTAGTAAAAACAATCATTGTACGCGATAATTATCCGAGGTCTGGTCCATCCATTAATTCTTTGCGTAGACAACGTAGAAAGGAAGAAAGTAAGTGGCGCTTGAAACTGACCGAATTAACTCGTTTGCGTTATGTTTTTGCGAGAAGAACAGTTGTTCACACTGTAAAAACCCCAAAAGCAAGGTATTTTAAAAATAAAGTTGATTCTTGTGATGATAAAAAAAAAAAAAACTCTCTGCAGTTGCGATCGATTGGGCTGGTCAGAGGAATGTAATTGTTAAACCAACTTCTGTATCTGATGCTCAATTAGCTTCTGATTTTGCTTAATTTTTTACAACTAAGATATTACGCATAAGAAATTATTTAGACAACAGTTATTCTAGTGAAGTGTACTCAGTTGACTTTCAACATTTTATCCACTGGATGTAATTAAAGTCAAATGTTACATCAGGGAACTTAACAAAACATTTTGCCCAATCGATCCGCTTAACATGTCGCAACTGCCTGATGTGTACGAGCACACAGCAGACCTTATCTGCAACATAATATATAGATGCTTCATAAAAAGTTATTTTGTGCAGTCTGAGAAACGTGCCTTGCTTAGGCCCCTTATCAAGAAACTTGGCCTTGATGTCGAGAGTATGACAAATTATCGTACCGTCTCTAACCTACCTTTCTCGTACCGTCTCTAACCTACATTTCTTATCCAAGATTATTGAGCGGGTTATAGTTGATCAACTCATACCACTTCCAGAACATAACAGAGTTGTTCCTGTTATTCAATAATCATACAAAAAATACCATTTAACTGAAACTGCATTAACAAGGATTCATATTGACTTGGTGGCAAACACCTGTAGTGGGATGTCCTCTCTTCTAGTTGTCTTGGATCTGTGTGCAGGTTTTGACACAGTAGATAATAAACTCTTGTTGGATGATATGTATTTTTATGGCGTTCGTGACAGTGCTCTTTTGCTGCTTCAGTCATATCTGTCAGACAGACCCCAGAGAGTGGTTGTTGATTACGTTAACTTTGGTTCTGCTCCCCTTCTGTTTGGAGTCCCTCAAGGATCAGTTTTGGGTCCAATTCTATTTACAATCTACACGAGTAGTTTATCGTCTTTATTTGATGCTCACGACGTATCCTGTCATTTTTATGCTGACGACACTCAGATCTGGATGGCATGGAGGAATCTTAAGCTGAATGATGGTAAAACTGAGATCATCATCATAGGAAACAGAAGGGATGACGACACTGATAATGCCCTGGCTTTGAACATTTGTGTGTCACAGCTTCATCCAGGCAGTTCTGTTCGAAGTCTGGGTGTTTATTTTAATTCAAAGTTAAATTGCAAAGAACATAATAATCAAGTAAACAGAGGGTTTAACTTACATATCAGAAATCTGTACTCTGTAAGAAAATTCTTGAATAGACTTTGCCTCTTAACATTGGTCCATGCAGTTGTCTTGTCTCGTGTCGATTAATGCAGTTGACTGTGGATTGGTCTTCCAAATAATATACTAACAAGAGTTCAGTCTGTGTTGAACATGGCAGCAAGGCTCATCTTTGGTCTCCCCCTGAGAACCCCGACCACTCCGATCCTAAGTGAGCTGCATTGCATACCAGTACAGGCTAGAATTGAATTTAAACTGTGTCTTTTTACATTCAAGGTTCTTAAGTTTCGTGAACCGAAGTCTCTTGCTGAATTGTTAAAACTCCCACGACACACCCAGGTGTGGTGTTACATAGTGAAGATGATTCCTTGCATCTTGACGAGCCTGCAACCATTCGCCAGTCATCTTTCTCCGATCGTTCTTTTGGGTATAGAGCTCCTAGATTATATAATAGATTGTCATTGTCCATAACACAACTCTCTTCTGTAGAATCCTTTAAGAGACAGCTGAAAGCCTTTCTATTTTCAGAATGCTACGACTTGGAGAGAGGTACTATGACGGATCATAATAGGGTTTAATTATTGCTACTTTCAAATTTTTTATTGGTGGAGTTTGTATGGTATATGAAATATGTCACAATTCATGTAATTGTAAAAAAAAAATATATGTATGTCAAACGCTAGTGAATTCCTAATGGAAGAATTGGAGCTTTTGAGAAAT